>JASCZW010012756.1:0-27532 GCA_034211315.2 Aedes japonicus
GGTAGGATGCGCAAAGTGTCTTAGAGAGTCTTGATAAAGTGAATTGCAGTTATCTTATTCGTGAAAGCTCCAGGGAAACCAGCCTATTGGACTCGAGAGAGAGCAGCGGAACACTTTGGAAGGACGAACGACGACCACTTGTGCATCCCAAGTAGAACCACCTCATCCGGGAAACCATTTGTGAAAGCATATCACGAATTTGTGGTGAGTGAGTTCGCTCTTTCTTTTTTTAACTTTTCTACATCTAGCATTTTTCTAATCCGAAATAAACGCAAGATTTCAAACCTGGTTTAGGTTCTGATCTCTTCGCCAAAATCATAAGCCTTACTAATTAAGAGGTGCAAGCCCCTACCCGAGGTAAGCGACCACCTTCAATATCACAAAAGTGTTTTACTAACCTAACAAACCAATCAATAAATCAATAACTTGTGAAGAAGAACAAAAAAAAAAAGTGAAGTGAAGTTTTAGTTTGTAAGTCCAAACAGTGTATTATTCCTCTTATGAGACCTGGTTTGCGATCGAGCCGCAACATGTCCCAGACTGAAGTCGATCATCTGCAACAGCAGATTGAAAATTTAAACAGAGAGCTTCACGAGCGCGAAAGCGAAATCGCTGAATTGAGTTCTCGCAGACAGGTTGGAAACCCCTGCCGTTTTTTCTGCTCAACCAGGTTCATCTTCATTACGAGCCGCGGAAGCAAACGAAATAAATATAAACGACGAGTGTCAAAGGGGAAAAGTCCCAGACCTCATTAAAAATCTACCCACTTTTAGCGGGAACCAAAAACAGTTAAACTGTTGGATTAATTCCGTAGATCGTATTCTTCGAATCTACAATCATCTTAACGGAAGTGACCTATTTGAATTATGGTTACAGGAAATCCGTAATAAAATTTGTGGTGAAGCAGGAGATTTGTTATCCTCTAGCGGGACCCGACTTGATTGGGTTAAAATTAAAGAACAATTGAAAATCATATACGGAGACAAACGGGAACTTTCTACCTTACTCCAAAAACTTTTTTCATTGAAACAGCATAGAAATTCTGTTGTTGAATTCTATTCTAAAATAAACGATGTGTATACAAGTATATCTGCACATATCCAAATGGACGAGCAGTGGCGCCATCCACAAGAGTTAGTCAAATTTGTTGATAAAATGTGTTTAGAAAAATTCGTGGACGGTCTCGAAGAACCATTTTCAACTCACGTCGGCTTACTTCAACCCACGTCCCTGAGCAAAGCTTTTCAATTTGCTAACGAAAAGGCAAATAAGATGGCAAGAAGAACTGGCGAATGCGAAGTTAGCAATCGCACCACTTTTAAAGATAATTTTCAAAATAAAAACGTAACACAACAGTTTAGAAACCCACCTCCACAGCAGTTTAGAAGTGCAAATACACAGCCATATAGAAATCCACAGGTGCAACAATTTAAACAAAATTCTAATAATTTCATTAACCCAGAAAACCGCTTTAACACAAACCCGAGCGGAAATTATCAAAATACACAATTTATACCACGAGTACAAAATCAATTTACTTCAAGGTTCAACCCAAACCGAGAAAATTTTGTAAACCGACCAGCACCTTCAAACACAGCCCTTGTAGTCAAATCCAAACAAACTAATTTTATGAATCGACAAAGACAAGAATTATCAAACCAAGAGACGGAACACGATTTTGAAAATTATGAAGAAGAATACTATGAAGAGGAACAAGACTCGAGTATCCAGTTGAAGAAAATTTTCCAGAAAATGAATCAAATTTTCAAATAAACTCGAGTGCAACAAATCTGACATGAAATCCAACTTTGTACCATACATAATTATCGAGAGTACAAATGGCCCTCTCAAATTTTTAATTGACACTGGTGCTAATAAATCGTTTATTAGCCCACGGCATAGAAATTTATACACGATTTTTAAAACTATCACCCCTATGAAAATTAAAAACATTAGTGGTAGTTTTGAAATTAATCAATATACAAAACTGAATCCTTTTGCGGATGTAAATGGAACTCAGGATCTATTTTTTATAGTGTACGAGTTTCATGATTATTTTGATGGTTTAATTGGATATGAGTCTTCAGCCAATTAAACGCAACAATTTTAACCAAAAGCAATGTCTTACGTTTACCGTTCATGGACATGCAAATGCTTAAAAAGTTTCCTGACATTACGAAGGTAAAGCTAAATGCAAACGAAACTAGGATTATTCAGTTACCCTTGTTTCAGAAGGATGGAGATTTTCTTGTGACTAAAGATGTTTCTATTGATGATACAGCCTTTATACATTCTGGAATTTATAGAGCTGAAAATTACTCAACTAATCTATTGATAACAAATTGTAAAAACGAATCTGTAGACTTATCAATACCAAAAGGAAGAATCGAAGCGAATAATTTTGAAATTGGTTTCCCCTTGCGTGAGAAACCAAAACAAGTGAAACGCGAATTGATTGACCAATTACGCTTAGAGCATTTGAATAATGAAGAGAGACGTAGTCTCATTGATCTTATTTCTGACTACCAGGCAATTTTCCACCTAAAGTCTGAAAAATTATCATTCACTAATGTTGTCAAACACCGCATAGACACCACAGATGATATACCAGTTTATTCAAAAAGCTATCGATATCCTTATTGCCTTAAAACTGAAGTACAGAGGCAAATTAGTGACCTCCTCCAGCAAGGCATTATAAGACCATCTAATTCCCCTTGGTCTGCTCCTATTTGGGTAGTACCCAAGAAGCTTGATGCTTCGGGAACCAAAAAATGGAGACTCGTTGTCGACTATCGGAAACTGAACGAGAAGACAGTCGATGACAAATACCCAATTCCGAACATCACCGAAGTCCTTGACAAACTCGGTAGATGTAATTATTTTTCGACAATAGATCTCGCATCGGGCTTCCACCAGATAGAGGTGAACCCAAGAGACATACCCAAAACTGCCTTTGCAGTTGACCATGGCAAATATGAATTTCTTAAAATGCCCTTCGGGTTAAAGAACGCGCCATCAACCTTCCAAAGAGTGATGGACAACGTACTGAGAGAATTGATTGGGACAGTATGTTTGGTGTACATGGATGACATCATCATATTTTCCACATCATTACAAGAACACTTGGATAATTTGCGAAAGGTATTCAATGCCTTGCAAGAATATAATCTGAAAGTCCAATTGGACAAGTCAGAATTTTTATGTAAAGAAGTGGCTTTCTTAGGTCACCTAGTTACATCAGAGGGAGTAAACCAAACCCCGATAAAGTTATCGCGATAAAAATCAGCTAATTCCTAAGACGGAAACAGAATTAAGAGGTTTCCTTGGAACATTGGGATATTATCGTCGTTTTATACAGGATTTCGCAAGAATTGTGAAACCCCTAACCAAACCTCTTAGAAAGGGAGAGAAAATTGAACACACGGAAGAGTTCGTTAAAACGTTCAATAAATGTAAAATTCTTTTGACTAGTAGTCACGTGTTGCAATATCCGGACTTTTCAAAGCCGTTTATTCTGACAACCGATGCTAGTAATTATGCAATTGGAGCTGTTCTTTCACAGGGACCGATTGGGCAAGATCGTCCTGTCGCATTCGCGTCGAGAACACTTACCAAAACAGAGGAGAAATACTCCGTAATTGAAAAAGAATTTCTTGCAATCATCTGGGGATGCAAATATTTTAGACCCTATTTGTATGGCAAGAAATTTACACTCTTTACTGATCATAAACCTTTGACGTATATGTTCAGCTTAAAGGACCCCAACGACAAAATGCTAAGATGGAGACTTCGACTCCAAGAATTTGAATATGAAGTAAAATATCGTCCAGGTAAGCAAAACATTGTTGCCGACGGACTATCGAGAATTAGGAACGAAGAATTGAATGTTAATAATTCATCCACTTCTTCCAACCACACCACAATTACTACGGAAGAAAGAAATACAAATGAAACAGATTCATCGGATATTGAAACTTGTCACTCCGCGGACTCAGACGCGAGTGGACTCATTCAAATGACAGAATTACCCATTAACTTTTTCAGCAATCAGATCATTTTAAAAAAGGGCGCATCAGATACTACTGAGTATGAAGAAATTTTCTCAAAAGTTCACAGAAGGACTATAACTCGCACAGACTTTTCTGTTGCGCGAGTTGTAAATATTTTCAAGGAATTTATGAGTCCTAAAATTATTAATTGCATCATGTGTGATGAATCACTCATGAATACTTTGCAAATCGTTTATTCAAATTACTTCAGCAGATGTAAATCATTCAAAGTGAGAATTAGTCAGAAAATTCTCATGGATTTGCGTACCCCTGAAGAACAAAACGAAATAATTTCCAAAACACACGATAGAGCCCATCGAGGTGCTCAAGAAAATCAAGCACAAATAATTAAACAGTATTATTTTCCAGGCATGAAGCGCCAAATCCAACGATTCGTCAACCTGTGCGAAACGTGTTTGGAAAATAAATACGAAAGACACCCGTATAAAATTACCCTTCATAAACCCGAAATCCCAACCAAACCATTCAACACACTCCATCTTGATATATTTATTTCCCAACCCAACCTATTCCTAACCGCAGTTGATAAATTTTCACGATTCGGAATAATGATCCCTATAAAATCCAGATCCATTCCAGATATAAGAGCCGGTATAGTAAAATTAATAACCACTTATACAACCCCGAACAAAATTGTATGTGACAACGAACCTGCTCTTAGATCTATCGAAATCAGATCCCTTTTCCAAAGACTCAACATAGACGTCCAATACACCCCTTCAAACCATAGCGAATCTAACGAGCACTATGGAAAGATTCCACTCAACAATGAGTGAAATCTTTCGCTGTATTAAAGATCAATACGATGATCTTAATCAGAAACAAATATTCAAAATTGCATTAGGACTCTATAACAAGACTATTCACACAGCACACCAACACAAACCATTTGAAATACTTTTTGGACAAAGAGAGGAAGATAACCTCCCTCTTGACATATGCCAACTTTTTGAACATAGACAAGACATGGCAGACGAAGTCATATTAAAACTTACAAAAACACACAAAAAGGTAGCGATTATCAGAATAGATTTAGAAAAGAAGCACCCAATTTTGAGGAAAATGAACAAGTATACAATAAAGTTCAGGGCATTAAGAAAAAGACAAAACCAAAGTTCAGAAAAACCACTGTTAAATCTAATAGATATAAAACAATCATTGATATGAGAAACATTAAATTACATAAATCCAAACTGAAGAGAAAGAGGAAACGTTAATCGCAATCTAATTTATTTTACAGACGATTCAGAATGATGAAAACCAATGTAGTGGCGATACTCGTCATAGCAACTCTAACTACTTCGACAACGACGCTAGGACACAGACAAATGCAAATATTCGACCTTACAAATAATCCAGGATTAATATCATTACAACTCGGACTTGGACGCATAAAATTAGGGGCACACAAAATATTTCATGTTATAGACACAGCACATCTTGAACCAACAATACAGAAACTCAGGCTGATCATTAACGATCTGAAAATATTTAATGTAGCCGATTCCATTATGCTCATGAACAAGAAACTAGATACAATAGAAACATCGTATGGACGTATTTCACCCATAATTAGACACAAAAGAGGCCTTTTCAATGGCATTGGAAGCATGATAAAAGTAATAAGTGGAAATTTAGATAATAACGACCTAGTTAAAATTAACACCCAGTTAGATAGCTTATTAAAAACGAATAATGCACTAATCACGGAGAATAACGAACAAATTAAAGTAAATTACAAAGTTCAGGATAGACTTAACAGAATTGTGAAAACTTGAAATGATCAACAAAATATAATTAAAAACAATTTTATTAGATTCAGGCAAAATACATTACATGGTAAAAATATTTCAGACGAAATTAAAATCATAAAAGAAATATATAATTTAAACCTTAGCATAGATCTCCTAGCAAATCATGTAAACAATATTTTCGAAGCTATTCAAATGTCAAAACTCAAAATTATATCCAAAGACATCTTATCAACTGAAGAGCTTGATGAAGCCACCAAAATATTAGAAAATGAAAATGTAATTATCGAAAGCATCGACAAAACAATACAATATCTTGATGTCATAGTAATTCATAAGCAATCCAAAATTATATTCATTTTGCTGATACCGTTGCTGAGGAGAGACGTTTTTGAACATCAATTTCTGGAACCTATCGCCAAAGAAGGGAAGATGCTGAACTTAAACTTTAAAGAGGCACTAAACAGTAATCTTTCAACATACTTAATAACCGGAAAGTGTACCGCAATAGGAAGGAATATCATTTGTGACGAGCAAAATCTTAAAGATGTGTCGGAAGACACATGCTATTCTAAACTCTTAAGAGGGAGATCAGGAAGCTGTGACCTTGTAGAAGATACAGTAAAAAGACAAGTCAAAAGACTTTCAAGTAACCACATCATCATCACAGGCGACGAGAACATTCCAATAACATCAAGTTGTGGAATCTCGAACAGAAACATATCTGGAAACACGCTAATATATTTTCGAAATTGCACTGTTACCGTCAACCATACAAAATTCGCTGACATTGAATATGTCTCGAAACCACAACCAATAATAATCCCATTAGATGGATTAAAAATTATCGGAAAATCAATCAATACAAATTTCACACTCCAGAAACTGGAAGGAGATTAACCTTCAAACCAGAAAACAATTACAATCTCTACACGAACAGCATAAAATCTCAACTCTCGGACTATCGCTAACAATTATAGCCATTATCATCATGTTAATAATCTTCCTGTTAACAAATGATCATTCCACATGCAAACTTAAACCACGTAGTCAAAACGTACCGGGACGGTCCGTTCTTCAGGAGGGAGCAGTTACCGAACGGATTCAGTCACCACCATACAACAATACACCAGAATCATCAACGAGAACTATGGAAATAACAAACATCAGCATTCCTTCAACATTGCCCGCGCCCGGAGGTGTCCAGCCGATAGCAACAGCGAAGACCCAGACGATAACGAGGACAACAACGAGCATGCGGCCCATCGGCACCACACGTTCCGCTGACACCGCATGTAATTCAACACATATCCAGACATAGCAGTTCTTAGTACGTAGCAACATCCGTTTGTATAGTCTGAATAGACACCACGATGTAATAATTAATTAACAATAAAATTATTATTATTCAGGCCTTCAGCCAAGACAGTTCTTTTTAAAAACCTATATCCGAAGACCGGATTCATTAGTTATATATATATATATATATATATATATATATATTTGAAATTTTTGGGTTTGTTGTAAAATGCAAACTCTTTAAAAACGATCCAATGCTTACTGCTTGTAGCATATGTATACGTCAATTTAAATTATAAGAAATCGTATTTCTAGGTTCTGTCTTCGGTCTACATCAGCAAATTGCATCGCCATCAAGCTCTACGCCGGGTCCTAGTCAACCTCGCAGTACATCGTCACCACCGCCGCTGCTATCAAGTAACATCGAACCAAGCATGATTGAGGAAGATGACCAAGAAGGAAACGACGATGAGGAAACAGAAACATATGAGAACGGTTACAGTAGCTCTCGCCCCACGCAACGTAAACGACGTAAACATAACAGCGGTGATTTTAGGAAAGACTTGCTGACAGACCAGACGAACTGTATGAAGAAGATCGTCGAGCATACCGGAGAATGCGCACGGTACGCTCGAAAAATGTTCAAGCTGCGTGAGATAGAAGTGAAGCAACAAAACGAGGCTAGACTGCTCAAAGCTAAAGACAGGAAGGAAGCTTTAGAGTATAAAATGGAATTGTTGAAGTATAAGAAACAGAAACTTGAGCTTTTGGAGCGCAAAGAAAGAAAGAAATAGAAAACTGATATCCGTGTGAATAATTAAAAGTGGAAATTAAATGAATAAAAGGTTGAACTCTATTATTATGGCGTTTTATTTATTTTCAGCAAACATGTAGTATTATTGTAAAATAGCATGCATTATCTCATCTCTGACGTTAATACCCGTTATATTTTCTTCTTCATTTGCATTTTCTTCGGGAAATGGGGCTTCCAATTGTGGTAACAGTTCATCAAATGATACATTAAATTTTATGCGAAGGTTATGTAAAGCACAGCATGCATTAACTATTTTACAAGCTTTTTCGGGCTTATAGTGAAGCTGACGTGCGCCTAAAATACATCTAAATGAATTTTTTAGCACTCCAAATGATCGCTCGACAACCCATCGCGTTCTTGAATGAATTTGGTTGAATTTTACCCTCGATTCGCTTTGTGAGCTTCGTGATGTACGATAAGGGGTTATCAAGTAGGGCCTCAAAGGATAACCTGCATCTCCTAAAATATATAAAAATAATCAGCTTATTGCGGAATTTGATGATGGTGTTTGAAAACATATTTTATTCTGCTTGCATAACAAACTTACCCAGTATCCATGAGTTTCTGTCACCGTTCGTGAAGTTTGATTCTAGCAAGGTATTCAGAGCGCTTGAGTTCCAAATGAATGAGTCATGTAAAGAGCCAGGGTGATTTGCATCAACATATCGAATGATCATTTTATGATCACAAACCTGTACGATATTATAATCAGTTATAATTGTTATTAATACTTATGTGATCGACAGGGTCATTTTCAGGTTTTTCATTGCGAAATATCATAATTTATTCGAAAACAGGAAGTTGAAAATCAGTGAAGTCTTAGTTATAATTGGGAGGTAACTTTATTTATGAAAATGAATCGATTTTTTCACCCCTTAAGTGATCTACAAGGGTACCCGGTACCCACCAAATTCAAATATTTTTAACTCAGGCAATTATTGACCAATTTTATTTCTGTTTTTACTGTTAGGTTAGAAAACTCATCCACTTTATAGATATCACAACGTCCATGTGCACTTGGATTAATCGGGTTCCTGAAAGTTTTGGTTTCCGGGGTTGTGGTCTGGAACCGACACTATTTGGGTATAACAATTGAATTTCTGGAAAAACCTTTGGAATAATTCTTAAAACTCGTTTCTATTACGCTTTAGGACATATGCCGACTTGTCCCCAGACCGGTTATTCCGGAACAGATTCCCGGGAGGCCTAGAGTGGCAATGAACATATCCAGAAATTTGTTCATGGCCACTCGAGGCTTCACAGATACCTGTTCCGGAAGACCGGTTTGAGAACAAATCAACAAATGCCTCAACGTTGAGAAATATCAGACTGAGGAAATTTCATGAATGTTGATACCCATCTTGCCAGGGTTTCTTTCTTAAATTTTTCTGGCCATTTGGGGCCCCACGGGAACCTGTTCCGGATTAACTAGTCCGGGGACAAAACATCAAATGGTCAAAAAAACGTTGAAGGAATATCTTACTGAAGAAATTTCATGAATTGTGATACCCATATACCCATATTACCAGTATTTCCCTATGAAAATGTGTATGGCCATTTGGTGCTCAACGGAAACCTGTTCCGGAGTAACCAGTTCGGGAACAAATCATTGAATGGTCACAAAACGTTGATACATATCCTACTTATAAAATTTCATGAATTTTGATACCAAATATGGGTCAGGGTTTTCTTCGGAAAATGTTTATGGCCATTCGATGCCTCACGGGAACCTGTTCTGGAATGACCGTTTCAGGGACAAATCATCGGATGGTCTCATAACGGTGACAAATATTCTACAGAAGGAATTTCATGAATTTTGATATCACTATTGCAAGGGTTTTCTTCTGAACATGTTTATGGCCACTCAAAGACAGCCGGAACCTGTTCCGAAATAACCGGTCTGAAAACACATTGTTGAATGGCCACAAAATTTTGACAGATATCTTACTGGAGAAATTTCATGAATTTTGATACCCATATTGCCGGGGTTTCTTTCTATATATGTTAATACCCCAGTAACACGAAATGTGTCATTGCATACATTTGTGCTTTAATGTGACAAATTATTATGTTACCATTCCAGTGATACAAAACCTTATAGAGATCTACTAAAGAATTGAAATAGCACAGAAGGTGGAGCCTGCGAAACAAAATTTATGCTTGACAATGATCATAAACATAAAAATCTGAGGCTATAGTAAAACAAATTTTAAATAGTTTTCGAAAAGGTGTTCATGAATCAGGTTTGAACTTAGAACTCCAAGAGTACAAGATCGGTCTTCTTACCACTCGATCATTTCAACACGTAAGAAATTGAATCATGAGAAACTTCTTAAACCTCACCATTTTTATTTAAACTATTAGCAACATGATAGAAGACAATTTAACATAAAATAATTCAAGCAAAAATAAGGATTTGATTTGAAAAGATTCATTATGTTTAGCACTTTAGCTAATATTAATTGTAGCAATTTTTACCGCTTCAAATAATGTTCGATCGTAAAAGCAATTGGCTAAAGCAATATTTAGTTTTTCATATCATACTGGAACGGTTCATGCATGAAATGTTTGAATGTTTATCGGTAAAAACATATGTGATATAAACACATATTTGATATATTTGATAGTTATTAATCTTGATTAAAATTACAGGAACGGTAATTCAAGGTCCAATATGACACGAACAAAACAAACATTACTAATTCTAATGGCATTTGACGTAAACAAACAAGTCCTATCTTAAAAACATTAAACACATATATGACAAACCAATTTGTCATATAAGTAAATCTAAACTCAAATTGCAAGACACGAACATCTTCATGACTAAACTAGTAAAACTAAACTTGTATAGATCTTCAGCATGGCACATGGAAAAATATAACCTTTTTGTTTATGTTTTCGGTGCTACCTGGGTAGCCAGTCTAGGCCTCCTGGGAACCTGTTCCGGAATAACCGGTCCGGGGACAAGAGGAATGTAAATGTGTTTTAAAATTATTCCAAAGGTTTTGACATCCATTTCCGGAAATTCACTTGATATTCCCAAATAAACCCGGATATACAGGGACCAGACGAATCCAAATGGACGTTACTGCTCATGTTCATAATGCAGATGAGTTTCTGAATCTAACGGTGAAAACAGAAATGAAATCGGCCAATAATTGCCAGAGTGACAACCATTTGAATTTGGTGGGTACCTGGGTACCCTTGTCGATCACTTAAGGGTGTTTTTCTTTGTCGATCACACAAGTGTTAAACCAATTATGTCATTTAATTCTACATACCATCATAACGTTCAGACTATGATAGCCTTTGCGATTGTAATACAAATGTTGCACATCAGCTTTTGGCTTGAATATTTTCACGTGGGTTCCATCGACACATCCAATTACTCCGGGGAATCCAGTCTTTTCAAAGAAACCCATCTTGATTGCATTTTTATCTTGCTCGGTAGTAGGGAATGTAATCGCTGTTGCACATATATGTTCTTCAAACACGTCGATGACTTTGGATAGCATTTTTGACATCGTAGGCTGAGCAACTCCAACGAAAATGTCATTTCCGGTTCCTTTTTGATAACTGCCTTCCGCAAAAAATCTCATAGCAGCAGCAAGCTGGATTATTGGTGAAACAGATAGCGATCCTACGGTTGGACCAAGTTTAGCGTCAAGAATGTCCAAGAGGTGTTTGAATAAATCTTTAGAAACTCGAAAATAAGCCAAAAATCTGCAAAAACAAAACATTTAAAAACGCTCCTTCTTGCTTCGGAGTATACTTACGCATCGGAAGGAAGTTCTAAAGGATTCGAGGCATCTCTGAGTTTCCGGCGTTCAATTCTTACCGAGGTCAAATCATTGTCATTGGTAATATCATCACTATCCTCATCACTGCTATACCACAGTTCAAAACAGCTCATTTTTCGTGATTGGCACAATTATAACACGTAGCCGCGGCAAGCAAACAAATTTTAGCACAGAGGGCTTCTGAGTATGTATCAGAAGATTTTCAAAATAAGAATGATTTTATAAAACTGCAAACGAAATACACTATTTGACCAATAAAACGATTTGAGGCTAGGAAACGAACAAAAAATTGTTTCGAAAAAACTGGAATGTATGCCAAAAAAACTTGTAGTGTGATTTATAAAAAGAACTATCTTCCAAAATAAGCAACATCGAACAAATAGCTAAGAAAACCATTTATTAATAGACATTATTAATGTGACTCGATGGAAAATCGAATAAAGATGTATTTTTATTGATCTCTTTTTTTCATTTTACAAGATAAATTAACAAAACAGAAGAATAACAAAAACCAATTTTTGACAATTGAAAACTATACGACTTTTTGAAAAAAGACGCCACAGTTTGACAGTTGTCCGAATGAACAAGGCGTTCTAGACAGTTCACTCTTTCACTCGACATGAAATGAACTTCTCACTTCACGCGAGTCGAGTATCGGAATAGAGAGAGAACTGTCACACGACAACGAAGTGAGAATTTCCGTCTCTGCTTCGCGCGGAACGGAGAATAAACACAAGTGTCATTTCTAAGAACGTACCGTACATTTATTTTTGATTGCAAAGTTGGGATCAAAAAGCGGTGGAAGCCATGGCAAACAGCTTCAATTTTATGTATGTACGAATTCAATTCTTCGTTCAATCCTTGCTAAGATTTAAGCAAAAGCGACCTACCGCCTTACAATTTAAGATAATCTTAGACTTCTTTCGGTCTCTCAGTTTATGTCAGAAATACCTGGTGCTTCCTATGAGCGTCATGAAACACCGTGGTTGATGAATTTCACAGCTAGAATCAGCGATTTTGAGCCGTATGCATATAGTAGTACTAAAATGACCCGAGATGTAGAAGAATATTTTGAGATGGGATATTCAAACGACGTTTTTGAAGATACAGTTTTTGATAACTCTGAAAGAAACCAGATTTATCATATTGGAGGTTACATATTGAGGAGCGTTGCCATGAACTATACTGTTTGTGCAGCATGTTTCTCACCTTGTGTAAGTGAATTACCTTATCTGAAATCTTTCACTAAATTTACTATTTCAAAAGATTACACCGGCGATGCGTTGATTTATATTACCGAACCTGTATATATGTTTTTCGTTGCTCTTGAGAGAGTTTTTCGCGAGAACATATCCGGCTTGATAACAAAAAACAAAAATATTACAACAGACTTGACAGCTTTGATTATGTTAATCAGAATCAAAGTCTTTGAAGATTGTCACAACATTCGCAAAAACATAATCGAAAGATTTGTTACCTTCAGGTTAAGAATTTTTCAACCGTATAAAATAAGGTCGAACAAACTGGACAGCCGTTCAATGGCACTGTACCTATACTATTTTCGTTCTGTGAACGATCATTCATTTTTTTTGTTAAATCACTGTTATACTTTACCCTCTGATAAATAAACTTTCTTTTAATCATGAAAAAACAATTATTATTATTATTGATTTTCACAAAATCCCTGGTTGATTTTTTACTCTGAAGTTTTCATATTAATCTGTTACCCCCGATGTGGTTAGAATGTTGATCTAAACAATTTAACTTTGAAAACAAAACAAAAAACAGATATTGCTTGTATATTTGTACATACGTATCTGTACATTTCTTGTTTATTGGATGATTAGTATATGTAGAATACGATGTTTATGGTGGTTTATAGTTTGAATATTTTATTAGTGTACAACAGCATAATACAGTAAGTTTTTATTCGGGATCCCTAATATCAAAGATCCTAACTGAATAAAATTTAAATCTTATTTCAACGGAACCTCGTTTACAATACTCCCCATGCATTTTTTATCACGGCAATAATGTTTATTAACTTTGCTCGATTGGTGCTCCGCTTGACGGTTCGATTGGTGTTTCTGGCTTCACTCTCTGCGTGTCTCTATATTATAACATCGTCTCTGGCGCAAATATGTATAACAAGGTGCTGGCTTTAAGGTGTACTTCGGACCAAGGGGTTCTACAACAGTGAACCAATTTCAAATCGCTAGTTGCATATTGATTGTTGGTACAGTCAAGGGACGAAATTTCTTTCGTTCTACTACGATCAAACACGTCCATTTTCTTTTTGTTTAACTTTACCAATTGCACTTTATTCATGAAATCATCTAGTTTGTCGGTTCACTTATCCTACTTTTCCAGAAAAAAAAAATCCCTATCCTTCAGTTCGAGGGTTTCCTGATTACGAACTGAACGGATCCTTTTCCGTTCCCTTAACAAATATGACTTTTTCAACAACAAACATCGGTTTTAAAAGGGTTAAGTGTTTGCGATTTTAGTAAATATCCAGTAGCGCAGCGCTGCACAAATAAAGCATGGTTCGCGGTTCCATACATGTAGTGTAGTCACTTTGATTGGCGTAGTTTTTAGTTTTTGGTTCCTCACAACGTTTCTCACAACCGTCCGATGATGAGAGAGTTTTCGTTCCCATGGGAGAACAGTTTGCTGCTTGACAATAAATATACATACTTGTCATGATTTCCGTCTATTCCTATCACCGGTTGAAGGCGTTTTTGATTTCGTTATTTTGTTTTTCAATACAACATATTGAACTGTCATGAGTGGAAGATAATTCGTTATTATTTTCCTTTTTTTTTTCTCCCTATTCGAATGCACACCATATTTGGATCGGAGTTTTCGACTGACTTAAGCTAAAATGTAGAAGGTAAAAAGTACGAGGCGAAGAATTCGTGATTGTTTAACTTTAGGCGAGTTTTGTGAAAGATTTTCAACTATTTTGTTCAACGTCAGACGGATAAAAAACTAACAACAGTGATGGTTCGTTTTTTTGTGTGTGGTTTGTGTTATGCTCTTAAATGCTCGAATTTAGAATCAACTGTCCATTTCAAACTCCTTGCGCTGGCCATTTCAATCTGGAAAAATGGAATTATTGATTAGGTTATATCCACTGGAAATAAATGTCACAACGAAAAACTCCTGAAAATCTAAACTAAAATCAGTAAACGTAAACAATACACTTGTTGAGGTTAGGTTCACTCAAAACAACACTCCGACGAGGAAAAGGTCAGACAAGGTAAGGGTTAAGTAGGCATGTTTGGGGGGCGCTTCGGACAAAGCTTGCTCATGCAAAATCTGAAGCTCAACACTTAATTTTCGCTTTCGGAGACTTACTTGGGATTTTTTTTTGGATTTCTTCAACTAAAGCAAATGAAAGTTTTGATTGTATGCAATTTTAGCAGGAAATCAAAGGGGTCCCTATTCGTAAAATACGGGTAATGACGCTCTTAGGGAACGAACGAAAAAAGAGAAAATAGGTTCAGATGGGTGGAAAGCCTCAAAGAATTGTCAATTGGAAATGAAAGGCAAATATCGATACTTACAGTTGTACCGAAAGGATTTTCGGATTGGAGCACGCCTGTGGAGTTCGCACGTGACATGGCTTGTGGCACTGGATGAGACAATCGCGACATTCGTAGCCTTGTTTGCCGGGACGGCGCAGGATGCTGCGGTTGCAAACGTGGCACAGGACTCCACTAAAAAGAACAAAATTGATATTCAAGAAAGGAACGCCAAATCCGACACAACACTCACCCCCTGATGTGTTTCGCGATAAAGGTATGATCATTGTAGATGTGCAACTTGACACCCTTGCGCTTCCATGCCTTCTGCCGCAGGGCGATCTCGATTGGCACCAGATAGTGTCGCAGGACGTTGTTCTCCAACGTTTCTAGCAGCAGCGTGGACTCCTCGTGGACGAAGGTCCGCCCACTGGCGTTTGAGATTCCCGACACGGCAGACGATTCCGAGATCGACGACTTCCGAGATAGGCTTTTGAAGATGGATCCTGCGAAGTAGGTAAGAGGAATGGTGAATCCGTAATCTTTGGTCGACATGTCGAACAGTAAGTTATCAGAGATTGACACTAGAGAGGATGAGTACGAAAGAAGGTTCTTACGCTGATCCATTGAGGAACCACGGCTGAGCGTCGAGGAAGCACTGTGAATCTGTCCCACTTGCGTCGGACTGTACTGGGAGTTGTCCAAGGATTTGGACTTTTTCGAGAGCGACAGTTTGTTCCGCAGGGTGCCGAAAATGTTGCGTGGCTTCTTGTCCATCTTGCTGACATCGTAGGGGGCGCTGCTGCTCAGGGTGGCACTGAAGGACTGCGAAGCCGAGGACAGCGCCGGTGAAACCGGAGTGGATTCGGACTGATGCTTAGTGCCATTCATGCCATAGTCGCCTACTGCGGGGGGCTTTAGGAAGGAGTTGTTCTGGAGATGAGAGACGAAAGAAACGCGGGAGGAACATTGATGGATTAGCACAAAGAGTGGGGGTGTCATGCTGTTTATTTGTGTCAATAGGAGGCTATGTGATGCGCTTCCTTTGCACTGACAGTTTCAGTGGAGACGCATGGTTTGACAGTAAAAGATTGATGGTGTTAACTGGCCGAGGTAAGCTATGAGCACACCAAGGTTTGTCGGATTGTTGTTGGTGTTGATTCGAAGTAGGCGGGGTCGTTGTTTACTCACCAATCGATTGGTATTGGCTGCCAGGAAGCGCTTGTTTCGGTCGCTGAAGCTGGAACTATTGGTGAGACCTGGACCAGTTTTGGCGGGTGACGTGGGTGCCGAAGAGACGCCGTGTTTTCCTCCAGCTCCTAACAGGCCACCGGCAGTGTAGGGTTGGGTGGCGTTCGGTGCGGTGGTGGTCAAATTGTCAATGCCATCTGTGAATTACAAACGTCGAATTGGTTTTAACTATTAGGTGGGCTTTTTTGAATGATTTGAAGCGGCACTCTTCTTTCGTTAGAAAAATCAGTAAAGTAAAAGGGTCTAGTGATTATTAGTGTTGCGTGATGAAATAAATCAATGAATGAGACAGGAATTTTCAGTAATTTAAATTTAGTTAGGCCATAATAGAGAACGCACGAAAAGCATCCAGGAGTGGGTGGCTTCTTATCCGTATATTTTGTAACATTTTGCAATCTGTCCAACCAGGCTTTGAACCAAATTTCACATTCGTTGAATGTACAGAACTACACAGTTTGAAGGAATTTTCTGCGTTGTCAAATGCACATATCTGGAATTCTGGATTGGACAGAAATTTACGGGATATTTCATGTATATTTGCATCAGATATTGCCTAAATCAGGTCTGTCGTACGAAAAATTCCAAACGATTTCTCTCTTTACGCTTGCTTTGGCTTGAAAGGTTGACATTTTATGTGTGTTAAATTTCATTATTTCATTTCTTTGTTTGTTATATATATTTTTCCTACGGATTATTAATTAAATTTTTAAACATGTTTAATGATCATTGATATTGCTTATCAAACCAAGCATAGTATTCGCTATCATCATCTCATCATCATCATCATCGATTCTTTCGGTTGGTTTAGCCTCTTCGTAGCTTTCACCAACAGCTACCATCTACCTTCTTTTCTAACGATTGCTTGAAAAAAGAAAATATTTTTCCTTAAAATGTCGACGAAAATATTACACGCCACTGCATAAAATCTTCTTCAATTTTTACAGTGAATCGTCGAAACAGTTGATATTCAAATTCCTCAGTAAAATAATTCAAGATAATGCGGAATTGTTTGGAGATCAAATTGGTGAGAACATTCCTATTAATTAATCTTCAATAATGAACATCAATGAACATCGTTTCTGTCAGTAGGATCACGCAGGAGGTGATTTGTCTGGAATGTGTTTGCAATATATGGGTTCAAGGTTTTCAACAATTATTTCCATATTGAAAAATGATCAACATTGATAGGACTGCCATCTGTGTAAACTAACTAGAGATTAGAAAAGTGCTTTGTTCTATAATTGATAGGTGTAGGTCCTTTTGGCTGAAAGCCATTGCGCCGAATGCCACTAAGCAGAATGCCATTAGGTCGAATGGGTCGTTAGTTCGACTTTTGAAAAGAGGAAGATTAAAGCATTTTATGAGATCTTTGCTGCGTAGAACTAATGAACTTTCGTTTTTTAAATCATGAACATTTCTTTCTTATTTCAAAACCTTCAATCAGCTAAAGATTGAATTGATTATTTCGTGAAATTTTAAGAACATGATAGTCAAACGAACAGAACATTTTTGCAATACACTGTGGAATGAAGATTTGGACAAATCTAACTTATTTGCGAGTATCGGAAGATACAAGTACAAGATCCGTTCGCGCATGTTTTTTTTCATTCGTCGCCATTGTTCAATGCTGATGACATGTCAAACATTTTTCTTGTTTAGTTTCGTTAAAATCATCTAGTTTCGTCCATAATAACTGAACTTTGTGGAATTTCTAATGAAAATAAAAAAAAAAAAAGGTTTTTAGGTCTTTCTACAGGATCTGGCAATCGAAGTGCTGCATTGAAAACAAAATGCAAATCCGTCAAAACAAAACCTCTCTATTTCAACCTTACAGCAATTCACTTGAAACAGTTCACTGTTTGAGAAATCATCGATTAAACTCAAGCTGACCACCTTTGACATACAGAAAAGTCCATTGGATTCCAGTCGGGCCAATTCGCTGACCCATTCGTGCTAGAAATGAGTTCTGGAAAATTTTCAACCATTCACAGTTGAGTCTGTTTCGCTCTGCAAGCCGGTGCGGAGACCTCTACAAGGTATTTGACCAAAATGAACTTGTTTCCACGCCTCAACAACATTCTGTAGAACCATTTCTCGATAGGTTTGTTTTTCGATTCGAGAAATCTGTGGAGTTTAACCATTAAGGGTAATTTCGGCCCCTAACAATCACTGAAGCAGGTTTTTGTCGTTGAGTGGCCGTCAAACCGTTGGTATTTCTTCGGGATTCTTCTGTCAACCTAACCCTATTGTTTTGTTTGTTTACAAATAGCAGAGTTTTCGTCCGTACCTAGGACAGG
Source organism: Aedes japonicus (assembly GCA_034211315.2). Lineage (NCBI taxonomy): Eukaryota > Metazoa > Arthropoda > Insecta > Diptera > Culicidae > Aedes > Aedes japonicus. The sequence continues at coordinate 18,813 of JASCZW010012756.1, forward strand.
ACCTGCCAGCTGTTAGTGCAAAAGCAAGACCATTTACCTGGCAAAAAAGACCGTTTCTTATTGGTCGCTTTGACAACCTCCTCTACCGTCTTCGTCGAGTTATGTTACAAGCAGGCGTTTGTTGTTGGTTTGGCGGTGTTGCTAGTAGTCACTGCTTTTTCACCTTTTTTGTTTGTGACAACTAGAACAAATGCGGAAATAAAAGTACACTTTTGCAGTGGTTTATTTTGAATCAATGTCACATCCGGGTCTCCATTTCCATCGGTTCCCGAGAGATCGTTTGCCGAGAGTGGATGAAGGCCTGCATTGGGAACGCAAGCGAGGAAGACATTCTTCTGCTCAAGCTTTCTCTCCACAGCAGAATTTGCAGCGTAAGCATCAATGAAATTCAATGAAACCTTATCAATTAACGTTTAGTTTGATGCAGCTTCATTTCCCGAATGACAAAAGATTTTTTTTTAATTACTTTATTTTCAATGGGATTACTGTTTAAACATGTCTGGCAACATTGGAGCGACCTCCGTATCATAGCAATCATAAATTTATAAGAGGTCATCTCTCTCTGAGCTGGCAGGTCCTGTCCTAGGTCCGTACATACGATATTTTCCAACTTTACTTCCGCGGCCCTTTGCAGCAATGCCATAGCTCTTATCACTCGCTCCTTGTTTTGCCGGATTGTAAGATTTTGTACTTTTTGGATCTTAGGCTCTTAGGCCTCTTTTTTAAGGATTCGTCAGATACTGTGATATATTATGATAAGTTTTATGGTACTCCGACGCGGATTTCTTTGCAAACGGTTCTTCACCTTTCTTTCCATGACAGGTACACTGAAAAAAATCTTGTATTAAAAACTACCATATATACGGACTATGCCTATTTTCAAAACTACCATGAAATTTCAGTAAAATTTACTACGTTTATGGTACAACCTCCAACATTTGTGGTATATTTGACAGAGTTCATGTTGATATCAACCGACTCCATGGTCGATATAATCGCAGGCATGGTAAAATCAAACGCATTTATAGACAGGAGAAAATTGTTGGTGTTGGCGCTTAATTTAACCCACGAAATGGTAGTTTCTACTGCAGTGTTTTTTGCGTGTATAGTTGCTGTGGCTTGACCAAGGTGACTCTAATATCTCAGGTGGTCTATTTTCTTCAGTTGATAGGGAAGACGGGTGGAGTATCTGGGATTAAGCAGTGGACCGAAAGAGTAAGGACTACTCAATAGTGTATTCCGCACATAATGACAGTTGTTGTTTGCATTTTTGCCTAGGAGTGAAGAGTTATATATTAATGTAAACGGTATTGGCTAAACGTTTTGTTTACAAACATAAGCACGTGCACTTTTTCCCCGAAATATTGGCAAACAAACCTTGCAGCCTGACGCTTCATTTCTCAATGGCATAGAACACAGGCCTGGCAGTGTAAAAATTATCATCTCCTTTACTTGTTTGGTTTAAAATTGAACTGCGAGTTTGACATCACAGGCACTGTTGCATAGGTGTAAAGAAGACAACTTCAGTATGACCTGATTTTACTTGATATAGATCGTATTAATATGCGTTAAACCATGGCTGAAATGCTCATATACACTATTGAGGCTACCTGAGATATTAGAGTTACCTTGGGCTTGACGTCCACCACCATACCGTGTAATTTTTCAATAGAGCCGGTCACCGGGTACCTTTTGATTGTACGGTTTACAAACCTTCTGCACACGCTTAAACTGTCTAGCCCCGGAACAATATCCTGCTGGCTTTTCCCGCTTTGAACAAAGCAATTCTGTGCACTACGCGGTTCTTTTAGATCCATTTTTCAGGTTCAAATACGTTTACACAAACAAGTTGCACGCCAGCTTACAGCTAAAAATTAGAATAAACAAAGCGACAAAAGGAAATAGCTCTAAATGTTTTGTAGCAATTTAATTTCCTGTAATTTAGATTGCTTTCATAATGGAGGTTGACAAACTTAGGCAACAATCATATTTTTCGAGTATCTCCAAATAATGTTTCACTACCAAAAGGTTGGACTTTCTGATGGCTAGATCAGATCAGAAAATTTAAAATCTTTTATGGCAGTTTCACACAAGTGGCTGTTTTATTGCCGTGTTTCAAAATAACAACATACTTGTTGAGCTAATTTACATTAGCTCTCACATAACGCTCAATAAATAGTTATCACTTCCTCAATATATTTAACAGTACCTGAAGAAAATGTGTATGTTGTTTTCTCAAGATCACCCAATCAGTGACCCAACCTTATCCGCCCTTTGGAAAAGATTAGAAAATGTTTAAAGATTTTAAATTGACCAAACTCACCGACCCCTTGATCGCATCACTCAAATTTCGCCATGGAACCAAATTGCAAAAAATCTCCCATATCTGTTGAGGCGCTTGAAATTTATTTAATATGTTCATTATGATGTAGCCATTCTAGATATCTCGTACATAGTTTTATGAGATTCGAGCAACGGTTTTGAAGAAATAAAGGGTGTTTCGATCAAAATTTGGTCGACTTAAACTTGACGCATTTCCTTTCATCGTGCATTAAACATTTTTGCACACCCCTCTAAATAGAACACGCTATTTCTCAACAACCCAAATTTGAGTACGATGGACCCAGATTCGTCGGAACTATGACTACCAAAAAGTGAGTAAAGATAGTTCGTAGTGGTAAGATGACAAACAGTCAACAACGGCTTGAATCCGATCAATGTTTACTCATTGTCAACGTGTTACTCCTCACCACCTTTACGCACTTTTGGGTAGCCATACTCCCAACGAATTTGAGTCCATCGTACTCAAATTTGGGTTGTTTAGAAATAGCGAGTAGAATCATGCCTCTATATAGATTTTGAGATTAACACTTCAGTTATCAAAATGTCGTCGAAGGAAGAGAAGCAACGCATGGAAATTTTGCACGTGCATAGCGAAAATTCAAACTACTCTCACGCCTCTCAGTTGGCGAAATTGTTGAATGTGGCTAAATCAACTGTTACTAACGTATTAAAAGTGTTCGGTGTACGTTTGTCGACAGCCAGGAAAGCTGGATCGGGGGAAATTGAAAGCCGGAGACCACAGGGATGACAAAAAGAGTTGCCCGCTGTTTCGAGCGGAACCCCAAGCTCTCCGTCCGAACTGTCGCAAAGAAGCTGGGAGTGGCGCCTTCAGCCGTGGATAGAACTAAAAAACGAGCTGGACTGTCGACTTATAAGAAAGTGGTGACTCCAAATCACGACGATAAACAAAACACGTCGGCCAAAGCACGATCGTGAAAGTTGTACACGACGATGCTGACGAAGTTTGATTGCGTGGTACAGGACGATGAAGCTTAGGTCAAGGCAGACTTCAAACAGCTTCCTGAACAGAAAGAGCAACATTTACATTGCGACAGCAAATTTATCTTAGCGAGTGCCTACAAAAACACCTACTGCCTTTCCTGTAGCGACACAGTTGTTCCGTTCTATTTTGGCCCGATTTGGCATCTTGCCATTACGGAAAAAAGGGCATGGAGTGGTATGCTGCCAACAATATTCAAGACAAGAACCATCCCAACACGCCAGAGCTCCACCCAATCGAACAATATTGGGCCATCGTCAAGCGGAACCTTAAGAAGACTCAAAAAGCTGTTGTAAGCGAGAAACAGTTCAAGGCAAACTGGCGTTCTGCGGCGAATAAAGTGGAAAAGGAGACTGTACTAAATATTATGGCAGCTGTTATTCGAAAGACCCGGCAATTCGCATTCGGTAAAAAGGAAGCTTAGCTGAATATTTCTCCTGTATTCCATATTAACTGAACTTGAAAAAGAAAAAGAGTTCGACATGTTAATAAAAACTTTGATCGACTCACACACATTACTGTTTGACCAAATTTTGATCGAAACACCCTTTAGTAGCTAAGTAGTAGAAATCTTTACCACGCTCCCGCTTCATTTTACTCATTTTTTAGTACAATCGTATACTATCTCTTTTTCTCCCACGGAAATGTTACTCAATTTTCGTTAAAAAGTGCATCTACTCAAAAATTGAGTAGATCCACTTTTTAACAAAAATTGAGTAACATTTCCGTGAGAGAAAAAGAGATAGTATACAATTGTACTCAAAAATTTAGTAAAATGAGGCGGGAGTGCACAGCGTTATCACTTAACTGTTTAAGGTATACACACGATTGGTTTTCCTTGTGGTCGCAGGTAATCAGTTGCGAGCTTTTAAATTATAAATGGAAGTAATTATGAGTAATTATTCGGTAGCTATGGATAGAGAATGAAAAAAAATGCTGCGAAAATCATATTCAACAGGCGGATAAAACGAAAAACTTTCAAAGTCTGGACAAAATCGTAGATTGCTCGCCTTGAAGGCTTGGAAATAGAGGCTTAGCTGCTGAAGAAGCTACGTTATGAAGATCTGGATTACTATTTCAGGGAAGTTTTTCAGAGAAGTTAATTGAAGTTCTTTAGAAAAAATCTGGGAAGTTCCTTATAGAAGTTCAGGAAAGTTTTACAGAGATTTTAATGCAAGTTGTTTAGAGAAATTCTTGGAGCTTCATTAGAAAAGTTTAAGAAAGTGCTTCAGAGAAATTCAGAGAACTTCAGAAAAGTTCGGGGAAATTATTCAGAGAAGATCTGTAGAGAAATTCTCATAATTCTTCAGAGAAGTTCGGGAAAGTTCTTTAGAGAATTTCAGGGAAGTTCTTCAGTGGAATTTCAGGGAATTTCTTCAGAAGAAATTTCAGGGAAGTTCTTCTAAGAACAACAGGGAAGTTCTTCAGAGGAATTTGAAGGAAGTTCTTCACAGGGAAGTTTCTTTTATATAGAAGTTCAGGGAACTTCTTCAGAGAACTTCGGAGAGGATCTTCAAAGAAGAAAAATTAGGTTAAGTTCTACAGAGAACTTCTGGAAAGTTCTTCAGAGACTTTCAGATAATTCTTTAGAGAAGTTCTTTAGGCAAGTTCTTCAGAGGAACTTCAGGGATATTCTTCAGAGGAACTACTGGTTAGTTCTTCAGAGGAACTACAGGGAAGTTCTTTAGAGGAACAGTTGGGAAGTTTTTAACAGAAATTCAGGGGAGTTCTTTATATAAGTTCAGAGAAAGTTCTTCTGAGAACTTTGGAGAGGTTCTTCAGAGAACTTCGGGGAAGTTTTTCAGAGAACATCAGAATTTCTTCAGAGATGTACGGAAAAAAAATTCAGGAAATTTCAGGAAAGTAATTTCAGTAAAGTTCTTCAGAGGAACTTCTTTGAAATTCAGGAAAGTTCTTTATAGAAGTTCAGGGAAGTTCTTAATCGAAGTTCAGGGAAGCTCTACAGAGAACTTCAGATAATTCTTCAGAGATGACAATTTTTTTTTTCAGGAAATTTTAGGAAAGTAATTTCAGTCATGTTCTTTAGAGGAACTTCATTGAAATTCAGGAAAGTTCTCTATAGACGTACAGGAAGTTCTTTATAGAAGTTCAGGGATGTTCTTCAGAGAACTTCGGGAAATTTTCCAGAGAACTTCGAGAAAGTTCTACAGAGAACTTTGGAGAAGTTTTGCAGAGCACTTCAGGGAAATTCTGCAGAGATCTTTGGGGAAGTTCTTCATAGAACTTCGTGAAGTTCTGCAAATAACTTCAAGGAAGTTCTTCTGAGAAGATCAGGGAAGTTCATTTGAGAAATTCAGGGAAGCTCTGCTGAGAAGTTCAGGGAAATCACATGAATTCATTGCTTTGAGGTATCAATTTATTCAAAGAACTTCAGGGAATTTCTTCAGAGATCTTCGGGAAAGTTCTTCAAAGAACTTCTTGAAAGTTTCTCAGAGAAGTTCAAGGAAGTTCTTCTGAGAAGTTCAGGGAAGTTCTTCTGAGAAAATCAGGGAAGTTCTTCTGAGATTCGCATGAATTCATTGCTTTGAGGTATCAAATTATTCGTATGTACCGGTTCTTAGAGGAGCAACAATTATATGAAATTGAAATTGGCTGTCAGTTGCACATGATTTTAGTAAGCATGTTAGTATAACGCCCCTTCAAAGAGCGTCAGTGTTTATTGAAATTTTAAAAAGAAGTTTAGCATCATTCTAATAGCCATTGGTGATGCTGAATACAAGTTTACGTATGTCAACATAGAAGCAAAAGGAAGGATCAGTGATGGTGGGGTATTTGCCGATTGCTGTTGGAGAATCTGATACAGGATCTTTGGCAGTCTTCAGGCCATAACGTCTCCAGTAACGAGTTGGTCGATTTACCCAAAATAGTGTCCCGATGTTTTGTTTTTGTTTTTTAATAAAATTTTAAACAGAGATGCACAGTAAAATTATTCAAATTTTGGCACCGATTTGAACAAACAATAAGGATGCTATATGTGAGAGGTCCATTTCAGCAGGGGATTCAAAGATATGTTGAAACATCGAGTTTGAGGACCGATTTAAACCTACAGCAGAGATATCTTTTTCACATTGATCTTTATTCACAAAAGAGGAAGTCGGTATAAGGGGATCATTCAGAAAAAAAATGCAATTAAATTTCACGGATTATGGGAGAAATTATGTTTTGATTGATGCAAAATGTGTAAGAAGAGTATTTGGATGAGACAGTGAAAAATAACCCTGAGCAACTGAGATGACTGAAAAAAAATCTGTTACGGTAATGTCCGGTTTTAAGCCCTAAGAATGACTTATCAGATTCTATAGGAGAACAATCAATTCTGATAGAAAAAAGACTATATGAAATATATTATCGTCGCAGTCAGCCATGACTGGTAAGACAGTTGACGATTGTCTATGGTGATTGACCGAGGGTAGCAGCATAGAGGTTACTCTTAAATCTGATGGTTCCATGTGAATAATTTTAAATTCTTGGTTTAGTTGACCAGTCCCGAATGATAAAATTTGGAACATGATATTTCAACGATCCTCAAACTTTTTGACGATTCGTGTCGGCGGGAAATTTGAAGTGTGTTAGCAATGGATTTTCCTGCACTGCAAGAATAATACCAACCAATATAGGTTGAATCATACTCTAATGCGTTGCGCGATAAATTATCGCTAAAGTTGTGCGCAAAATTACTAAAAATGCACTGACATTTGCATTAAGTAAACTATTATACTGAAAATGAATGTATGAAAAAATGTAGGAGGAAAAAATCAAACAATTGATTAGAATAGCAAGAGGGTTAATAACACAGAAACCACACCGATTCAAAAATACGCAATTAGTACGGTTATTGCAAAAGCAGTGCTTCCATAGAAATATCTTTACTCACATATATCGCAACATATAGAAGGTATTTGTCGTTTTTGTATTAGCAAGATCAAAGGACAGGACTAAAAAAAGTTCCCAAATAACAAGACACCGTAAATTTTCTTTAGGCAAATATCGAACGATTGATATGTATTTATATTTTTTGGTTTTCGTGATTACAAACTTACATTATAGAGAACAAAGCTTTCGATAAATATTAAAAATAGAAAATGTACAGCTTGCGTTAAAAAAAAAAGAGTTCTATACTGTCGATAAAATCAATTGCTACAGTAGTAGTTTATCTCGAATAAAGTTAACTGAAAAAAAACATGGCGAAACATTTCAGAAACCTACCGGAAAAGCAACAACAAGCTCCACCCCTTTCCGATAGATTTTTGAAAAAACTTCGAATCATCTATTTCAAAACCTATCGAATCGTATTCCGTAAGTAAAAATCTTCAAATATGGCAACAAAATACCTCAAAATTTGCCCGATCTTGTCCACTTTCCACCGAATCTGTCATTGTTCAATGTCATAATAAAAGCAAAAATTAAATAGAAAAAAAAAGAAGGAAATCCTATGCGCGTGTGGATGAACATTTGCGATAAACGTTGTCCAATTATCATAAATATTTTTCCTAGCCATTAGCTACAACAATGTTAACAATTCAGTTTAGTATTCTGAAACAATAGTAGAGAAATAGAGAAAGAAAAAAAAATATGAAAAAATTATATGAGGATTATGTGAGAAAATATAATTCCTGAGATAGCTCTGGCTGAGTTCTACTGACAGGTGTATGAAATGCGTAAAACAGAGAGGGCAACAAAAATGAGCAACCTATTAACAAGTACTAATGTGCTGACACTTATCAACGAAAGTTCGCATCGATACTGTAACATCAAACAATAATTTTTCGACCGCGTGCATTTTATACTGCTGTAAAATTATTATTTCGACTAGTTCGAATCGAGGTGGAAAACGCTTCACCACTTTGCGCAACCGAATACCCTTTGCAGAAGAAATGGTCGAAGAGAACAAAACCACAAGACAACTGTACACAAAAGTTAATTGTTTCAACGTATTTTGAAGTTTCTCTAGTAGCTTTACGAAAGCGCGTGTGTCTACACATTGGGTGCGATTGTTAGGAAAATATGGGCCGTGAGGTGAAATTAAATAGCTTAGAAGTCGTCACTTACCCCTAGCGAACGATTGCTGCATATACTGCCGTCGAGGAGCCGGTGCTGGAGGAGCGTCGATGAACACAAACTGGAAAGAAAGCGGGAATAGAAAAATGTTATTGCCCAGAGTTGAATCATAAAATCATACAGTTTTCACTGCACTACTTCCAATGACATCAATGGAAAAATGCATCAACCGCCAATAGCGCGATTCCCTTTCCGCTCACATTAACAACAGACAGTGAGATCAAGGTGAATGTATTAAAGGTGTTCTAGTGTATCCAACTAATCCATTCAGTCATATTGAATGTTTGTTCGGGGCAGC
>JASCZW010012757.1:0-27525 GCA_034211315.2 Aedes japonicus
CAGCTTCGTCGTCAAAACAAAGCAAAAAAACCATGCAAAGCCGTCGCTGCCACGGCCCACCCGCTCGGGTGGTCTTTGCCCTGAGTTTGTGCTGCCCCAGTAGCGCGCGCTCGCTCTCGAAACTTCACCACCGCACTCACTCAACAGTGGTTCTCTTCCCAGTCGTCGATCGGGCGCCTCTGCAGCCTTAAGCAGCTCGCCAAGACTTCGACAACTGTGACAATGATTGATTAAGCCTGATGGTTTGTCCACGATCCTCCGCTTGCTGCACGCATTGCCGTGTGTTGAGGGTATCGGTCGGGCACGGGCGCAGTAATGACCCGCCTTGAAATCCGACTGCGCCAAGACTTGCAGACGGCAAGAGAGGCGAGCATGCACATCTCCGGCAGGCGCGAGGCGTAAGTGCCAATCTGGATTACCTCGGTGATTGATTGCCTTTGGCACTTTTTTTCCGACGTCGCCATCGGTAGTGTCGATCAGTGTGGTTCAAGTGAAGATCGAACGGATCAATTCCGCTCCCATTTCCTCCATTTCAACGAGTGCTTTTATTCCTCCCGTTGAACACGGTGGCCCCCGTGGTCGACGTAGCGCCGGGAGGAAAAAGTGAAAGAGATTTTTCACATTTGCACACTTGGTGTTGCTGTTGCTTGCTACTGCTCTGGCTTGGCGGCATACCTATGACTCTCTTTCCCGTTTCATCCGTCCGTTTAACCCCGTCCGCACCCTCCCCGTGGCGAAGCCCCGGCGAAGTCGTGAAAGCACATCAGGAAGAAGCAGATTTGAGCGAAAAATCGCTCCCAGCATGTTGCCCCGATGGTGGAGCAGCGCGGCGGTCCGGCCACTGAGCAGAACGGAACAGTAGGAGTACCCTCTCGATAGATGAGGCCCGCTTCTCGTTAAACGACGTCGCACAAATGACAAATTAAATAACTCTGGCTGCTTTGTGCACGTTCTTCGAAGTCGTCGTCGTCTGGCGTCGTCGTCAAGCCGGCAGCAAATACACGAAGTTAGTGGCCGGGTCCCCGGGCTGGGCCGGGCTTGGGGTCGCCGGGAACAGGTGATGGTCGTTGATGCTACTTTTTGCTGTTCTTGCTGCCGCCGTCTGCTGTCGACGGACGGGACAGTCGAGCGCTGCGGGAAGGGAGGAGGAAGTCTCTCACGCGGGGGAAGCTAAGTCGCTAATGGAGTGGGATGGGAAGAGGCTCCCAGGATTATTTTCTATTTACACGGGAAATATGAAACGTGCGGAAAAAATGTTCTGTTCCAATAGCATGACCGGATGCCCCTCTACCAGTTTCCTTCAACTCTGCTGTACAGGGGCGTGGACAAGAATCGCCGGAGTTGTGCGGGAATCTTGATTTAATGAGCGAGTAGAGCTTCCGGAAATGTTTACAATGAATGACGAATTTTGATGTAGTGGTGACAATAACATTACACAGGGGTGAGCGATTCAGTTTTCCGCCGTTATCGTTACGCAGAGAGGAATGGCTGGTTGGCGGAAAATAATGGGATATTTCGTAGCCCGACAACGCCTGAGTCTGGCCTGTTGTATGAAGATTGCAAATCTTCGTTGTATGGCGCATGAAAGATTGCAGACAATTTTGTTGTTTACGCCTCTTTTGGCCTGTCAAAATCACTAATTTTTTCTGCGTTTTGACATTTTGGCAGTTTGACCTAATGTATTGCTAAGGATTTTAAGTCAAGCTGACTTAGTTTTTCAATTAGTATTTATGAAACCAACCATTTCAAAACCTATGACTGCAACTTGAAATTTCCTCGGTTAAAACGCCATATCAGAGCTATAGCAGTACGATTCAATGCGTTCCTCAATTCGAACATGTGAAAGGACAAACTGTTCGCCGTTTATCGTCCTCAAACCATACCTTTGCAATACCGTGGCTCTGGCTCGTTCAAAATGCACTGCTCGGAAACATACGATAAAAACATGCCAATCGAGGCAAAAATATTGCAAAATATTCCGTCGTTTCAGCGGATCGGAGCTACGCAGGAGAAATGAATTTTTTTTCGATCCTCCAGCCAGGACAGCAACGCAAAACATCGTGCATACATCTTGTAGAAATTTCGCAAAGAAACCTGCAGCTTGTCCCTCCTGGCGTACGATTACGTTTTTTTTTTTCGCTTAATTCTCCCCTTCCTGAATCGCTCGCAAGGGGAAGTTGTTGGGAATGCAATGAAATTGAATATAGAATTCATGCACTTTGCATTTATATTTTTCTTTCGTGTGGTTCAGGCGGAGTGAAATAGAATGCGCGAATTTCCATTAAAGATTGCATGTCTGGATCAGGTCTGGTCCAGGCTAAGATTGATATACCGCCAGCGGGGTTGGTGTTTGCTTATGGAGATCGTTTGCTAAATACCGAAGATTGCGACTTTTGTTTGCAAATACTTTCAAATTAACTTTCTACTGTCTGCCTGCATACGTTCGCGGGTGGTACAGTTGGACGTTTTAAAAAAATGAGATGGTAATCGGTATTTTCGCACATGCTTAAGTTTAGTGTTTTGATGCAGCTTCTGCAAAGTTTCTACATTTGTTGAGTACGTCATATTGGTGATAAAGGCCCGGACAGTTTGTTTCTGTAGTGCAGTGATTAATTACCATAACATTAGTGTGAAAATGCCGAATTTGGTGCCTGCAGTAGCTAATTGGTGTGGTAGATTTCTATACTGCCTGGTGATTATCGCTACTCCTTGCTCCAATTATATAAGAGTATTTCTCTATTTCATTGTTTCTCTTTCTACTACCGCGTGTGGCATTCAAAAAATTTTAAAATAATATATATGAGAGCGTTACGCAAAAGTGAAAGGTTTTGTGAATGCTTATACCTCTCGTTCGACTAACTTGCAGAATGACTCCAAATTTCATACGTCATTTTTGATCAGAAAAAACTCGCCAATTTTTCGCATTGAAATTTGGAAGAAATTCCTGAGTATAAGTAGCTCAATTTTTTTCATTTTGAAAATGATCCTACTTTGCTGCCTATACAAATTTGCATATCAAAAAGTGAAACAAAATGTGTCCCCTAACACGGTCATATGAAAGGGGTAGCATTTGTCTTCTTCTTCTTCTTCACTAAATAACTTTGCTTTGTTGCCGGTGTTTGTTTGTCAATTGTGGCCAGTCCTCTACTATTAAATTTGCTTCGTTCTGCATTTTCGTTACTCCCTTCTTTGTTGGCTATGCTAGTATATAGCCGCGGGTGAACGAAATTGGTTCAGTGCTGTTGAGCTTGGTGACTTCCTTAACAGGAAGGCCATCGACATCGCCATCGAGGAGGAGTTACGATCGCCCTGCGCTACAACATCAACTGCCATCTGCTTCCGAGTTTCTAGCTGCAGTCTATCGAAGCCATCGGAGTCGAGGTCGAAACTACCGTCGGCCCTATCACCACCATCGCGGCGTATTGTCCCAAGCAAGTCAGTACCACCAACGCAACAACAACGGCCCTACGATACGACATCCGTAGGCTTACTCGGAGGCAGGGGCAGTTCATCATCGCAGGCGACATGAATGCGAAACACGAAGCCTGGGGGAACACTCGGCGGAATCGGAATGGAATAATTTTGCAGGAAGACCTAGAAGAGGGACATTACACCGTCCTGAGCCCGGATACTCCCACCCGGTTGAGCAGATCCGGGATCCATTCGACAATCGACATCTTCCTCACCAACTTGGGGAACAACATCGCCCAGCCGGTCATGCATCAGGAGCTCAGCTCGGACCATTATCTGGTGGTGGCCGAAGTTGGCTCGAATCGAATCACCAGACGGAACTACCATCGTGCCAGATGGGAGAGATTCCGACAACATGTCGACGACACCGTCGATTTCAACGTACACCTCGAGTCAACTGATGAGCATCGAGCAAGCAATCTCCCAGGCCCGGGAGCAACATGTACCGGTTATTGATCAAGTGTGCAACTCTGTACCCATTGATAGACCCACTAAAGAACTGATACAATTGCGAAACGCCATTCGAAGGCCATACCAGCGAACTGGTTTGCCAACGCTAAAAAGTCACTGTAATCGAGTGACGAAAATTATTGAGGCCTGAATGGTGGACCTTAAGAATAACAATTATGCCGACATGATCCGCTCCCTCCCAGATTGTGCAAAGCCGTTCTGGAAGTTGACCAAAATTTTAAAAACTAAACATTCCACCGTTGATCCCATTAAACAACAATGGCTCTAAGGATCGCTTGATCACTCCTGCAGAGAAGGCTGCTGCGATAAATCAACATTTCGTCAGCTCCCACAATCTTGCATGAAACACCGTCAGTCCACACGAAGCTGCCGTTAGCGTGCCTATTACTAACATCCATGTTAGCCCCAACGACTTCACAGATGAGTTGGAGATCTCAGTTGACGAATTGTTGACTTATATCAAGATTTCAAAGAACATGAAGGGCCCAGGTTTCGATAACATCTTGAACTTGGTGCTCAAGCAATGGAGCCCCTAGTTCTATAACCATCTGCCTCCGACTTGGTTACTTCCCCTCGGGTTGGAAGTCAGCCAAAGTCATCCCCATCCAGAAACCTGGGAAAGATTCTTCATGCTCCAAGAGCTATAGGCCCATCAGCCTTCTCTCAGGTGTATGAAAACTGTTTTAGAAAGTGATCCACCGTCGGATTCTATCGTCTTCCGACGAGCTTAACATCTGCACAACAGTGCACCAACTTAACCGAGTAACCAACATCCTCAGGCGGGACAAATCTGTTGCGAAATCATCTGCCATGGCACTTCTCGATATCGAAAAGGCCTCCGATAACGTGTGGCATGATGGCCTGGTGTATAAGCTTAAAAGTTACAATCTTCCTATCTTCCTGGTGAAGATTATGAAAAATTATCTGTCGGACAGGACATTCCGTGTTTCGCTGCAGGTTGCAGGATCCGATGCACAGGATATCTCCACCGGTGTTCTGCAGGGAAGTATACTAGGTCCACTTCTGTTCAACCTATTCAGCTCGGACGTACCCCCGCTCCCTGAAAATTGGTCTCTGTCGTTGTTCGCCGATGATACCGCAGTCGTCCACAATGGCAGGGAAATAAGAGCGCTGACAGCGAAACTGCAGCGAAGCCTGAATGTTCTGTCTGAATACTTCACCGAATGGAAAATCTGTATCAATGCGGCGAAGACCCAGGTCATCTTATTTCCACACTCCAACTCTCCCAGACTTGTTCCACCTGAGGATTGTAAAATAAGCCTAAACAACACAACAGTGGAATGGGCCAAATCAGCTGTCTATCTTCCCAAGCAACACACAACTGTCATAATTGGTTACAGCAACTCGATTGTGACTTTAATTAAGTCACATTGAAGGTACTTTAACTTGTTTGAAACAAGTGTGCTGCTAGGGTTGGCGTTATCATAGACAGCAAGCTTATTTTCAGGGAGCAGGTTGACAAAACTGTCACAAAGTGTAACGTTCCGTTGAAGCTACTGTACCCATTGACCAACAGAAGGTCTACATTATCCCTGAAAAACAAGCTTGCTGTCTACAAGCAAATCATACTTCCAGTCACCGAGTACGGCATGCCAATCTGAGAGAGTTGCGCAGAAACACATCACCTGAAGCTTCAGCGTGTTCAAAATAAGTTCATCAGGATGATCCTGAACACCCCTCCGAGGACAAGAACATCTGAGGTCCACCGTCTGGCCGAGATAAAAAAGCCCGACGATCGATTTAGTGAGTCTATCAATCGGTTCAGGGCACGCTGCCTGACATGGGATCACCAGATTATCCGGAATCTGTTTCCCCACCCCTAGGATTTTCAAATTGTAGTTGTAGTTGTGGTTGTAGTTGTAGAATTAGGTTATCAAACTTTAACAAACAATGCCCACAACAACAACATCCCTCTGTGCTCGTGGCGGTTTCGTGACGACTTACGCCAGGCACTTCAACGCACACTAACAGACCCTTCTACTCGCTGGCGTCTCAAAGTGCAGTCGTGCGGTCACGCTGCACCACTTGTACGCCAGCGGTAATGTATAGACAAACGACCTAGGCGACATCCATTTTAAGGACTAACTGCTTCGGCAGGTGAGTTGTTACACACTCCTTAGCGGATGACGACTTCCATGCCCACCGTCCTGCTGTCGGTAGCAATCAACAACTCTCATGGTATTTATGATTCGTGGTTTATTTAAACGCCGTTACATTACGTTTGGTTCATCCCACAGCATCTGTTCTGCTTACCAAAACTTGGCTTACTAAGCACACAGCACTAAGAAAGGAGGTGACCCGGCGTCAACGTTACAATACGGTCATGCAAGAATGCTATGGATCGAACCCATTTATAGTTTGAGAATAGGTTAAGGTCAATTCGAACCTAAGGCCTACTATCATTCGCTTTACCAGATAATAATAGAGTTCGAAACGTAGCGTGCTACAGCTATCCTGAGGAAAACTTCGGAGGGAACCAGATGCTAGATAGTTCAATTGGTCTTTAGCCCCTTTGCCCAATTCTGACAATCGATTTGCACGGTAGAACTGCTTCGGTCCTCCATCAGGGTTTCCGTTGACTTAGTTCACCACCCTTCGGATCAGATCCTGCACACTCACTGTGTGTTGTGGGACGGTGGTGGGCTCACGAGGGAGCCACTACCGCATGCCGGATACAACACCCGGGGATGGAGGGGCGCTGCGAAGAGTCACGCTCGTAATCCCGCACAACTCAAGTTATGTTTTTTGCGCCTTTGGTGTTCCGGAAGGATGACGCGCGCAAGATAGACTTCTTGGTCCGTGTTTCATGAAGGGTCCCGGAGGAACCTCGATTATATCATTGCCGATCGACAGTCCGCCGGCTAAGCACATGCCTTCAGAACTGAGCGTCGCTACGTTGGGGTAAGCAACCGGCACCAAGGGGCAACTGTCGGGTGACCTGTCGTCTTGCGACGCAGAAGCTGTTTCGTAATGGATCGCAATGTCCTCGTGTAGCGCGGGAGACAAGTGCCTTGCAGCATGGGTGGCAAAGCCCGGCCGCAGATGAATGTTTCTCTTGGATAATCGAGTTCAACGAGCTCTAGCCCTAGGCAGTTTCATGTTCTTTTTTACTCATTATTCAGAGTGATTTTCAACTTTCGCTTGCGGTTCTTTTCGCTATCGGTCTCGTGGTGATATTGAGCTTTAGAAGGAGTTTATCTCCCACTTTGTGCTGTACTATCAAGTAACACGACTCCATGGAAAAATCTTCTACCACCAGCGCCGTTCTACGGGCCTATTACCCTCTTTGGGATTGAATCTAGTTGAACTTTAACTGGTAACCGCTGGCTGCGGCAGATGACGATATTTCCAGTTCACGGAACCAGGAAGATACAGACAGTGCATCATCCCTACGTGCTGAGCTCTTCCTGATTCGCTTACGACTACTCAGGGAATCCTTGATAGTTTCTTTTCCTCCCCTTATTAATATGCTTGAATTTAGGGAGTAGTCAAACATTATTTGAGGCCTACTGAGATATGGGTGTGTTATCGGGCTATCGAGCGTGTGATGGAATACAATGGCAACCATGTTAGATGATGTATTCATCAACTCGCGCTAAGCGTGGGTAGCGGTGGCGCGCCCTGACTGCGCGCGTTCCCAACGGATCGGTGGGATCCGCCGGGAGGCCCGTGCGCCCGCCCTCCCGAAGTGAAACGTGCACGCACACGTATAGTTGAATGGATAAATATAGGCACTCAGAAATATGTACATCGTACTGTTTTACGATGTGCAATACGCATACAACTTGTCGGTGTTCATGTGTGTTGCAATTCACATTCTGACGCTCGTTTAGCTGCGGTCTTCATCGATCCACGAGCCGAGTGATCCCCTGCCTAGGGTTTGTTGTTCGTTATCAGGCACGCTGCGACACACACGGGTCGGGTTGGCAATCATAGCGAACTGGCACTGCGCACTTTTCGAAAACGCGTGGTTCGTACGTTCGTACACGGGTCCTTCGGGAGACACCATAAGAATAACACCGGCGCACCGGTAAACGATGTGTGGCAAATATATCGGTGACAGAGTCTCTTGTTACGACTTTTTCTTCCTCTAAATAATCAAGTTCGGTCAACTACAGCGAGTCAAATTTAATCTCGAGGGAATAGTAAATGTACACCTTCAAAGACCTCACTAAATAATCCATCGGTAGTAGCGACGGGCGGAGTGTACAAAGGGCAGGGACGTAATCAACGCTAGCTAATGACTTACTGGGAATTCCACGGTCCACACATGACTGTTAAAGGGAGGGGCTCCAATACAAATGAAACACAATTTTTTGGAAAACTCGAGAACTCATCAAGCAAATGGATTGTGTGGTGGTTTGAGACCCCTCTCACCCGTGGAAGGTTCCTATGATTATACATACAAATGGAAACAAATTTCAACCAAACATGAGAATTTTCCAGGTAACTAAATTAAAAAACGCTTATTTCCCGGTTACGAAGCATGTTCTGATAGAAGTTTGAACCCCTGCTTAGTCAAGAAAAAACTTATTCCGAAAAACAACCATAAAAGTACCAGTTCTTTTAAATTTGCATTCATTTCGTTGCAAGCATATCAGCGTTCACACCGGGTTCAGCAACTATTAAATATAATGATATTGTGAGTTATGATAATATAATGACAAAGATTGAACTGTGAAATAAACATTTGAACGCTTTGGATATTACGGTTCTGCAAACAGATGACTCGAAAGTTATTTGTCTGACAGAACTCAACGGACTGCTTTTAATGATTCGTTTTTGTGCCCAAGGGAGTGTATTAGAGCCCATTTTGAAAGCTTGCTTCAGATAGAATTGGAACAAAAACAATTGCCTGTATTTCAGTTATTTATTAATGAATTCAAGATCTTTTTTTATACAAATATAGCGTTTTCTTCATACTTTTCAGAAAAAATACTGATAAAATTATTCGTCACGGTTTCGAAGGAATTCTCAAATTTTTCCTGTAATACGGCTCATTAGGTGGCGCACACCTCCTTCGTCCATCGTTTTAGCTATCTTATTCCACCAGGTCTTCATCTGATTGATGTCTTTGACAACCTTTCCCTTTGCCTTGAGTCTCCTCTTCATGATTGCCTAGTATTTCTCAATAGGGCGGAACTGGGGGCAGTTGGGTGGGTTAAGGTTTTTCGGAACAACCTGGACCCCTGTCTCTGCATACCATTCTTGAACGACTTTGCTGTAATGACAGCTTGCCAAATCTGGCCAAAACATTACGGGATGGTCGTGGGATCGAATGAACGGCAAAATTCGGTTTTGGAGACACTCTCTTTGGTATAGTTCCGACGTCATTGTCTTATTTGTAACGAAAACTTTCGTTGTTTTGCCACAGTTGCAAATGTCCTGCCAAATCATAAATTTCCGTGCAAATTTGTCGGCAAAAACAAATTGAAATTTGGCTGGAACATCCCCCCGAGCCGTTGCCAAGTCAAATTTTTGACCTGGGATTTGCCCGAAGTCAGCCTTGACATAGGTTTCATCGTCCATCAGAAGAACCCGTCGAACTTGGTCAGCACCTGGTCGTATAGCTTCCGAGCACGGATTTTGGCCATACTATTCTGTTTTATGGTCCGATTTGGCTGTTTGCTAGCTCGATACGACTTGATTCCTTCCCAAAGTCGAGTTCTCCTCACGATACTATGGGCTGCACCGAATTTTCTGGCCAAATCACGGTCCCACAGATTGGGATTCCTCTTAATCGTCTTCAAAATCTTACCACGCAGTTTCCGGTTGACAGTTCCACTCCGACGATTGGCTTGAGGCTTCCGAATTGTTGTCAATGTATTTCTGGGCAATTTCAGCTGTTTAGCTAGCCTAGATGCAGACCGCAATGGATTTTCCAAATAACTGTGCACAATTTTTTCCCTTCTTTCGGCTTCCATGTTGATTGATTACAAAGTACAGTCGATTTGCGGAATGTTAAAAATACATACGTGAAATTCCCGACACGTGGGCGCCAAGAACTTCCAAATCCGTCCACCAGGAGCGCCACAATATGAGCAAAAGTTTGTTCCAATTCTAAATGAAGCAAGCCTTATTCATTCTATACATTAATGACATGCAGCGAGTCTTGCGATTTTGTAATATTCATCTTTTTGCTGATGATACCGTGTTGTTCATTGCAGCTAAAAGCCTTGAGGAGGCCGTTTCACATTTGAATGCAGATTTAAGTTCTCTTAGTAGATGGTTAAAGTACAAACAGTTGAAATTGATCATAAGGAAAACTAAATTCATGGTAATTTCGCGGAAAAGAGTTATCGAAGACGTCTCTGTTAAAGTTGATGATGAGACAATTGATCGCGTTCGTGAGATTAAATATCTTGGCGTGATTATTGATGATAGATTAAAATTTGACTCTCACATTGACGATGTTATCGAAAAAATAGCCAAGAAGTACGGTATTCTCTGCCGATTGAAAAATGATTAAACTATTGCTTGTAAATAACAATTGTACAAATCAATCAGCTCTCTTTACATTTTGTTTTTAGCTAATTAAACACAAATATCGAGATAACAACGTTTTAAAGATAGGATGCGTTTGATTTTGAGATAAAATAGGTTCACTTTCTCCTCTTTTAAATTTTTAAAGCTTTAAACGGTTTGCTGCCTCCATATCTGTAATGTAATTGAAAGAGGAAGAGATATTCATAGATATAACACTACGAACGTGGATGATGTTAGAATACCATATTTTTTGTACGGAGCTTTACAAATTCGTTGTTTTATAAAGGTATAAATGTTTTCAATTCGATGCCTATACACATCAAACGTGCAGCCAAACCAACAGATTTTAGGAGACAATGTATTTCATACCTCAAATCTGCCTTTTGAACAGCTACCATGTTAACATTTTACTCTTGACGAACACTAACAACAAATTAAATTTTATTGAAGGTACAACAGCATAAGTTTGATAAAACCACGAATATAACTAGATATTCTACATAATATCGATAAAACAGCCATAAAACCCTCATAAGTTCAAAAAGGCTCATACTATAGGAGGTTCTCAAGACTATTTCCCTAGGTTCGCTTCAAACTTGATAGTGTTATTAGTGCATACTTGTAATGACATTCAAGACATGCTTAAAACTATGATAAAACTACCACAAGTGTTGATAGTTTTATGATCTTCCTCTTTGAGAACACTTCTAGTCCGTTACAAACAGTGAATAATATTGCGTCGATGGCTGAAATATCAGTTGAGCGAAGAATAATTTAAATCTTGAACTACACGCTATACCTAACGTTGGAAGAAGTGCGCTGTGTAGTGGATCACTGAGCGATTCCAGCTTCTGACTCAAGATTTAACGTATAGATCATGAGAAAAATCGATTTTTGCTAAGATGATATAACAGTTTTTACTTGAAACGAGAATAATATTGTGTAGCCTATTGGGAACTGAAATGCACGACACAGGAGAATTTAACATCAACCTAACATTTACGATCAAAATGATCTATTGTAGGTTGAGAATGTCATCAATTTTTTTCAAAGCTTTTCTCAGGTTTTATGAGAGTTGCAAAACGCAAGGGTCATCAAGTATCTTATAAAATCTTGAAAGGGGGATCAAGTATCTTGTTTGGTCAATTTTGGTTTTATAAGGGTTCTGAAGAGCATGAATTAGACTTAAAGAATGCAATAAATTACACTTATAAATGATGTAGTTTTATGGAGGTATCTTCAAGTGTTCTTTGATCTTTCTTAAGAGCTGTTAATCAATCACCTTAACTTGGAAAATGCTACGATAAAACCGGATGAAGTCAATAATGGTTTGAACCAATTTGCATTTGAATTACTACTTGCCTTTAGATTCGTTTACTTTGTATTTTGAGTTTGTTATTACGACATTTTTTTTTTCATGGTTTTTGGATAGATGTTTAATGCTTGTCATGGGGCACTAATAAACAAATCTTTTCGCCCTCATGATGATCATAGATTTATAGTTATTATTTTGTATATTTTTTGTGTAGTCGGCTAAAATATGAGACTCGCATGCGTAAGCAGGTATAAATGACTGTTTTGTACTTTTTGTTTTAACAAATTGAAAGCTTATGCTGTTTGAGGGATACTTTGAAACAGTTGTGACCCGTCTAGTTGAATGTCAGAAATGTCTTAAAAATGCAGGTGTTGCATTTAACTTTCCCATAATTTTTCAACTAAGCGGGATTTTTTATCGCTGGGTTATGCTCACGAAAATTCAAAGTTGCTATATGGTGATGGGAAATGATCCCAAAGTTTGTATCTGTAAATGTAATCAATTCCGGTTTTGTTTTTAAATGTAAATCTGATTAAATTATTGTTCAATATTATATTATCTTAGAGTTGCATCTTCTAGCTCAAACTTTTGTAAAGGTATCGTCATCATCATTCACAATATCTTCTGAACGCAAACCTGTATCTGTTAGAGGATAAACAATTATAACGGAACAGGAAGGAAATAATTCCACTCGCTCAGAGGCTTCTTTCCATTCCCATTAAAAAATACAAGCCCAGATTGGAGGCCAGTTTCTCTGGTTCAGAAAATAATAGCTAATAATCAAGCCTGGAGAGAAGGAGGAGAACATCTATCAATACTGGTTCTGGAAAATTGAACTTTTTTTCAGATTTTTTCAATTACTTTTCATGTCACTCACATGCACAGTAGGAATCATCGAGCGTTGAACTTTTTCCACAGAGCAGAGAAAAAACACAGATAAAAAGAAACATTGAATTTTATGCGTTTCCTAATGCACATAAAGGGAATGCTAGATTTGGCAGAAATTAATGGGATATTTCATTTAAATTGAGGTCAGATAACGCCTACATCTAGCCTGTTGTATTATA
Organism: Aedes japonicus; assembly: GCA_034211315.2. Classification (NCBI taxonomy): domain Eukaryota; kingdom Metazoa; phylum Arthropoda; class Insecta; order Diptera; family Culicidae; genus Aedes; species Aedes japonicus. Next base: position 12,832 of record JASCZW010012757.1, read on the forward strand.
GATTACCAACATTGTTGTATGGTGCATGGAAACTTGCATACAACTTCGTTGTTTACGCCTCCTTTGGGTTGAAATTAAACGAGAGAAAATTTTACGCGCTTAGTAATTTTTTTTCTGTGAATAAACATTAGTTGCAAAATCATCCATCAACTCAACGCCGGAAGGTTCAAACTTGCATATCTGGATATGAAACTTGTTTGTTGAATAATCTATTGGGCACTACAGTCACCCCTATGGGTATATCACTGATAAAAATAATGGGCATATCAGTAATTTGTTGATTGAATTATTTCAAACAAACAATAACTGTTCCCGCCCCTCTTCTCCCGCGTACTGTGTTGCATATAATGGACCTTCTCTTATAAGTTCTTAAAGAAAGGCAACCAGAGTAGTACGAAATGTTGTGCGAATGGAGTCGATGGCCAGTGGCCGCAGGAGCGAAACAAAAAATCATGGATAGGTAAACTTTTATCTGAAACTGTTCCTTTCTGGATACGTTGTTGGTTGAGCACGCTTCTTTGTAATTGTTTGTCCTATATGTACAGCCGAAGTACAGCTTTGGACTACTAAAAATGACATTAAAGCATCACACCCGAAGCCACCCAAACACCCACCGCTTTTGGGTGTATTCGATCTCATCATCGCCATTTCCGTCCTTGTATGCTTGAATGCCATTTTGATGGAAATCGCAGCACGGTAATTAGAAGAAATAAAAATTACGTTCGGATGGAAGTCGCTCGAAATTTTCCACTTCAGTTACATCATTTGACATTTTACGTTCGTTTTGAATAAATTGATCAAAGCTTCTGATGCTTAGGCAGTGACATGAAAGCTGGAATTGGAAGGCACCTGTTCGTCTCGCTGGTATTGATTGACAAAAATCAATCAATCGGTCGACAGGGGAGGGTGGTGGAATATTTTATGAAAATCGGCAATTGCGACTTAAATTGTGCATGATGAACAATGAACCTATGTTTCCAGTTGTGTTGCTGTAAGTCGATCTAGAATTGACTTTGAAGTGAAACATATAATAAGTCTCTCTTTATCAGTTGATTCAGTTGCTTTTAAGTGAACTGAGAAGTTTTCTTACATTTGCGTTTGTTTGGCTAAATCTTCTATAAACTCGAGTGCGTCGTCTACTTTTTTGACGAATTCCAGAATATAAAGGAAAAACAATTTTACGGATGGGAAGCTGGGAGGGTATTTAAAGTAAGGTTGACACTACGTGTGTGTGTTTTAAATTTCTTTGAAAAATCTAAAGAATTCCATGATAAGGTTAAGTAAGCACTGTGGTTCAAATCCAAAACCCAATCCGTACCAAAGCCCTCAACATATTGCCAACTCATTAAAACTAACCACGGCTGATGATGGTAATGACCCCGTTCCACCGTCATCACTAGGGCTCATCTTGCATCATGTAATGTGTCAAAACTAAAACCTGCTGTTGTGGGTGTCCTTCCAATAACTTTCGAACATCGTCCCTAGTGACTAGTGAGGAAACCAGTCGCCGGCCGAAGATGCAAGGCTGTGTCACAAGTTTGACCGCTCTCAGTGCCTGGATCTGAAAGGCACAATCTTGAATAATTGAGCAAACAATCTTGCTGCATAGGCTAGGCTAGAGCTAACATCGAAGTCCTTCACGAGGTAAGGAACAAACTTTCCCCCTATCCTCTCTCCCTCCTCTCCTCAGAAACCCAGTCTTCCTTGATGACGAGAAGATGTTCCGGACAAGTATGCTCTCCACCTGATTAGTTTGAGTGGAGTTTTATCTTCTCGTTCAATATGCATATTGATTGACAGTTTTTCCGACTCAGGGCAGGAAGTTTCCAACGAGATATGATTCCGAGATGACGGCGACGAAACGGAGCGAGTTCATTTGCAATTTGTTTCGCAATATTTTTTTTTGTCACGTCGGTAAAAGGAAAAGTCAGGTACGGTACGTCTCTTCGATTGAGATTGTGGTGGGAGTTTGTGTTGCAGGACAACTCTCGCAAATTGGCTAAGAAGATACATAGCTGCTGTTTGATTTTCGATTGATAGCGAAATTCCCTGAAAGAGCTTATTCCTGGGTATTCGGAGGGTTCGAAGAAAGTTTTGGCGTGAAGGCGATCTGGTTTGATGTTAGTGGGTAAATCATATTCGAGATGGATTTGAGCGCAAGTGGTTGGATGGAAAAGTTAGTGCAAGATCAACAAACCGAGTTATGTCCGAGTTGTTCTTTTTGAGAGTAAGATGAGTTTTCCTCATGCGAAATGATCAAATTTTTATCGAATTAATGATTTATTTTATGGTCGATTGATTATTTGCTTTGCAAGTTTCCCATTGGCAAATTTTCTTCGGTGGAAATCAACTTTGCGATTGAAATCACTTTTCTCATGTCAATAGCCGGTACATTTATTTTTATATATCTCTATTTGCAAAGACTCGCAAGACTGCAAAGTCGAATAAATTACACAGAATTTTTTTTTGCAAGCGCGAAAGATTTCCCCTCGTTCAATTTCATCCCGAAGGAGGCGCAAACAACGAAATTTTTTGCAATTTTTCATAGAACAGGCTAGATTCAAGCGTTATCTGGGTTAAATTTACATCCCATTATTTTCTGCCACATCAATGTTTCTTTTTATCAGTGTATAGAGCCAAATTTCTGTTTTCAATATTTCTAACAAATTGATTAATAAATCCTAAATTTTCTGGATCAAGATTATTTCATCAAACGCATGCGGAAGATAGCAGAAAAGTTTGGAAACAGTCGTGGTGCAGTTCTTGCAATTGTTACTAATCATAATGCATGGGGTTCAGTCACCGAGAGTCCCAGAAGAGGCCGTCCGTGAAAGACGGATGAACGAGCCGATGAAAGAATCATCCGGAAGATTGGGTAATCCCCGAAAGTCACAGTTCGCACATTGCGGAAAATCTCACAGCTGTGCACCTCACAAAGTTTGATCCGTTCAACACCCTAGCGGCACACTTGTTGCAATATTTGCAATATTTCGTCGAAGTTCTCCAACACAGAAGTTTTGCATTCCAAGCCGTGATAGAATATCCTTCATGATCAAGTTTCTTTCCTTAGAAATGCTTTCAACCGATGGTGATTCTCCCAAGTTTTTCTCACCTTCCGGTTCAGAAACCACCATAGCTTCAGAAGAGCCATTCTGCTGGAGCCGGGTTACTTTCAAACGGTAGGATGCAAATATCCGATCTACAAGACTGGGGACGGTAGTGGATCTAATTGATTCAAAATAATCAACGAGATTTTGAGTCACTTTCGTAAGTTTCGAAGGTTTTCTCCAGTTTGTGAGATTACTTTTCAAAAAAGGATTACAGCAGTAACGGTTCATATCACGCACCATCTTTAAGGGGCCCTAGGTTGCACAGTTCTTGATGGTTTTCTCAATCAGTTAATGAAAAATGCACCGAAAAAACTGTCGTCAAGTTGTGCACAGCAAATTGTCAAGTAATGTTTTGTACGAACTAACTATCACCAAATATGTAAAAGCAACACACTCACACACCCGAGGCAAATGGAGGTCATTCCAGTTATTGATCTGGTTATTTTTCACTTATGATTCATTTTATTATTTTCCAGTTGAATGTGGGCTATCATTTTTGTCGAACTCTTAACTAAGAAGATTTTATCCAAGATACTCTGCAAAATATAAAAAAATGTAATTTTGACAACATTCTCTTTATTCACTGAGCTGGTTTTATAGTTATCATTTGTATGCGAATATTTCTTCTTACAGCGCTTCAGTCTGCAGTTATTTAACAAATAAATTAAATCCTACCTTTTCTTCTTCTTTACAGGTGAGTAATCGAAAACCGAAATTCCCATGTGTGACCAAGAAAATTCCGCGACTTTGCTTGTGTATGTATCATTAAACCAACGTATAATTCATAAATTGTTTAATACTAGAACCAGTCGATGGTTGAAACCAAATCATTGGATTACCGAAAACTTAAAATATGCTCTAAGTGTTGGCCAAGGATTTTGCCATTGATGACGAACCAGCCCAGGAGGCTAAAAGTCACCCTAATAAAGAAAAAAAGGGGTTTTGCCGTTTTCTAAGTGAGAAACTTTTCACTGTGTAATCATGGCTCGTAAGATAGATCAATGAAAACAATTGAAATCCGAAACGCCGAACAGAAGTGAGTTCAATAAATAGATATGAGTAGCAATGAATAAATGTCTCTAAATAAGGTGCTTCATGCCGCATTTTCTACATAGAAAAAAAAAGGTTGATGAATTTTATCAGAGGAGTAAAAGTATACCTCAGTGAGAAGCTAAACAAGTGTAAAAAAATAAACTGTTTGCAAACTTTCATACAACAGACCTGATGTAGGCGACATCTGGCCTAAAGTGACATGAAATATCCCATTAATTTGAAGGGCTGGTCGAGTTAAACTTCCATAAACTACCGAAACTTGATGGGGAACCCATACGCAAGATCTTCTAATGGTTTACCGGACAATGCACTATGGTCCGGATCACGAATTTACGAGGAAACATGCTCCCAGCGCCTAAACTTGAAACTTTACAGCAAAATAATGTCTACAACATGGTTTGTATCATCAAGGTCCATTTTTTGGTGTTGATTAAAATTAGGGTGGTCCCCATTTTCACGGAAATACTTAAACTAACTTTTTTATTTGCAGAAATAGACGTTTACATTCTTGAACAATTTCATGGAATTTTCATAAATAAGTTTTTTGTAGCTTAAAAATTGACCGATTTGGAGCAATTTTCCCTCATCTTCTTACCATAAAAAATGTTTTTTTTTCCCTTACTTTTTTATTTCAATTTCCACCGTAAAAGTATGCTAGGTCAAGTTTCAGAACTTTTAGAGACCCGTACTTTGGTATGCAAACTTTGCTGCTAGCTTCAACCAATCAATAGTAATTGAAGTTTTTTCTAAAAAATACGCCCTTTTCAAATGTTGATTTTTATGATTGGGGCAAACACAAAAAAAATTTAAGACGTCATTTGAAAGGACAAATCATATTGTTCAACATTTGTGAAATTTAGAAATACGTTATTTCTGTATCTTGAGAAAATTGCATTTGAATCTGGGATGGTTTTAGAAGAGAAACTTCAATAACTAGTGATTGGTTCAAGTTAACGGCAAAATAATATATCAAAATACGCGCCTTCAAAAGCTTTTCAACTTGTCTGAAAAAAAATTTTACGATGAACATTGAAATAAAAATGTTAGGACAGAACAATTTTTATTTATGGTACACCCTAAGTTGACTAGGGAAAAGTTGCTCTATATCGGTCAATTTTTATCCTTAAAAAAATGGTGGTGAAACTTGAAGTAAAAACGAAGGCCGATTTTTTATGTTGATTTAAATTAGGGTGGTCCCGATTTTCACGAAAATACAAAAAACTAACTTTTTTATTTGCAGAAAGAGACGTTCACATTCTTGAACAAACAATTTCATGGAATTTTCATGTATACATTTTTTTGTAGCTTGAAAATTGACCGATTTAGAGCAATTTTCCCTCATCAACTTACGGTGTACCATAAAAAAATGTTTTTTGTTGCCCTAACTTTTTAATTTCAATTCCCACTGTACAGTTGTATTGCGACGAGTTTTAGAACTTCCAAAGACGCGTACTTAAGTATACAAACTTCACAGCTTTCTTCAACCAATCAATAGTTATCGAAGTTTTTCTCTAAAACCATCCCAGATTCAAATGTAATTTTCTCAAGATACAGAAATAACATATCTCTACATTTCACATATGTTGACTAATATAAATTGTCCTTTCAAATGACGTCTTTAATTTTTTTTTTGTGTTTGCCCCAATCATAAAAATCAACATTTGAAAATGGCGTATTTTTTTAGAAAAACTTCAATAACTCTTGATTGGTTGAAGCTAGTGGCAAAATTTGCATACCAAAGTACGGGTCTCTAAAAGTTCCAAAACTCGTTTCAACACAACTTTACGATGGGAATTGAAATAAAAAAGTAAGCGATAAAAAAATCATTTTTTTATGGTACACCTTAAGTTGATGAGGGAAAAAAATCGATCAATATTTAAGCTACAAAAAAATTTATATATGAAAATTCCATGAAATTGTCTGCACTACAACTTTGTCCAGGCGTGTAAACGTCTATTTCTGCAAATAAAAAAGTAAAATTTTGTATTTCCGTGAAAATGGGGACCACCCTAATTTTAATTAATATTAAAAATTGGCCTTAGTGATACAAACCATGTTGTAGAACATTGTTTTGCTTTAAAGTTTCAAGTTCAGGCGATGGGAGCATGTTTCCTCTTAAATTCGTGATCTGGACCATAGTGCAATGATTTTGTCGGTTTAAGGGTAACGATATTTTTTTTAATTGGCTGCTCGGACCCTTATAAAAATAGAACGTATTCAGTATCGGTGTTTTCTTATCGCGTTAGATTGGATGCATTCGGCTCATACCATGTGGCTGGCATGTTGCCCCGAGCATGAGGCACCAATATATGAATATCTAATTTGGATCTTGATAACTGGCCATGGTATTAAAGAGCTCAGATTAAGAGGTAAAATATCCAAGCAAAATACCCAAGCATTGCAAGCCAAATATATCTCGAATAGCAAAACTTGTTATTTTCGATACCTAGGAATACCTGAGAGGTACTATTTTGGTATTATCTCATCTCAATTTGGTATTCGAATAACATTGTGGAAACAATTTTATGATATTATTCCCAGGTATTTTACCTTTTAATCTGGCTCCTAAATACCAAGGCCAGTTATCAAGTTATTCGGTCCTGCTCGGAGCCACTTTTGGATCGGATTTCAGAATTCTCTCTGCGGCTCCTCACCAGGTGTGAAGTTATGCACCCCCAGGTGATCGAAAACTTTGAGGAGCCGAATATTCCCAATCGTGTTAGCTCCTCCGACTTCGACAAATAGTGATAAGCATGGTATTCTTGGCAACCAGTTAACCACTTCCCAAGGAGTGTCTCAGTGAAATCGAGAACAGCAAATTTTAATCAGTTTGACAGTACATTGAAAATTAAGGTCTGTATCGTTAATTATGAGTACACCTTAAAACTGCTGTATTTGAATATGTTCTCTTTATTTTGCAACTCGAATTCATTTACATTGATTATTGACCGGCAAGAAAGCCCATTACATCAGTACTCATTTCATTTTTCTAGATCTGGTCAGCTCTCACACCTTCTTCCTTATATTCCACATGAGGTTTTGCACAACCGTTCCGTCAATGGTTTTGCTTACGTTTCCCCTGTCTTTTTTTTAATTTGATCACACATCTGCTCCTCTAGTCTTCTTTCATCGCCTTTTCCACAAGTTAGACATTGTTCTCTTCATACCAGTCCAAGGTGGCACGCACTTAGTGGCAGGATGCCAAATCAGGCCAAAACAGTGTCCAACCTTTGTGCTTTCGGATTTGTGGCAGAACTCGTTTCTGTAGTCATTCTTTCCGGTACATTTCGGCGATCATATTTGCGGTAGTGAAAAAAGGTGTCGATTTCATAACGCACTGGCAAAAAGCTTGCCAAACCAACACCTTTTTTTGAAATTCTTCGCAAAAAATCAATTTCTCCAAATTTGGGACATTCGTTCTAAGCTTCACGACGTAAAACTGTGCCTCTGGAAGTGCCCTGAAGTCCAATTTGACGTTTGTTTCGTCATCCATGATAATGCACTTGTCATTTTTGCTCAAAACATCGTCGTGCAACTTCCGAGCCCGAGTTTTCACGAAATCTGCCTGAATTTGGCTGCGTTTCGGGCATCTTTGTTTCCGGTACGTCTTAAGGAATTTTTGCTTTTTGCGCGTTGAACCATTCCAATCTTCGCTAAACACTTTTTTGCGCAATCTATGATAGATACCTCCTTTTTCTTTCAATAACTTTGCAAATTTGTTTGTCCAAACTTGGGTATGACGCACCTGTTTTTCTACTACTGCCGGGTAAGTCCTTCAATGTGTTATACATAACAAACCGGTTGATCGCATTTTGGATCGCACAGACAATAACACCTTCGTTTGTTGCTAATTTTTTTAGCTACAATCCATTTTTCAGCGCAATACTTGGTCACAAACGAGTTTCGCTTATCTTTTGTAAGTCCTCGCATTGTTCCGCTTGAAGTAAAACTTTAACTTCTTATGAGGGTTTTCGTTAGTTTACAAAGCAAGCAACGCATTGACACTGAACAGTTCTCAAAATATGTCATAGTGTTTTTCATGCAGAACCTCAACGGAGTACTCATAACTAAAGAAGCAGTCTTTCAACCGATTTATTAATTTTGACCAATTTTGCAACACACTCATTACGTCAGTGGCAATGAATGCACATTTGAGTTGAAGGAAAGTAATGGTTGATATTGCTTAATTCATCAGCTGAAGTTTTGCTCAAAAGCTGATTCATTTCTATTTGTAACGAATTATGATTAAATGAGATGATGAAATTCGTAAAAATAAATTCTTATTTTAAAGGGCGATACGGTCAAAATTTGGTCAATATCAACTTGACGTATTTCTTTCAATTTTGCATTTAAAAAACCTGAACACCTCTCATTTTGAAGGTGTGTGTGTGTAGAATGTTGCTCCTATTTTGATTTTGGAATTCACTCTTCAGTTGTCAAAATGCCGTCCAAGCAAGAAGAGCAGCGTATCAAAATTTTGCTCGCGCATCGCGAAAATCCGAGCTACTCGCACGCAAAGTTGGCAAAATCGCTAAAAGTTGCCAAATCAACCGTTACAAATGTAATTAAAGTGTTTGGGGAACGTTTGTCGACAGCCAGGAAGTCTGGATCGGGGGGAAATCGAAAACCGGAAACCGCTGAGACGACAAAGAGAGTTGCCGGTAGTTTCAAGCGAAACCCTAACCTATCCGTCCGAGATGCCGCAAATAAGCTGGGTGTATCGTCTACAACCGTGCATCGAGCCAAAAAACGAGCCGGACTATCGACTTACAAGAAGGTAGTGACTCCAAATCGCGATGATAAACAAAATACGACGGCCAAAGCGCGATCCCGGAGGCTGTACACGACGATGCTGACGAAGTTTGACTGCGTGGACGTGGACGACGAAACCTACGTCAAAGCCGACTACAAGCAGCTTCCGGGACAGGAGTTTTATACGGCAAAAGGAAGGGGAAAGGTAGCAGATATTTTCAAGCACACGAAACTGTCAAAGTTCGCAAAGAAATATCTCGTTTGGCAAGCCATCTGTACCTGTGGCTTGAAAAACAGCATTTTCATAGCTTCCGGGACTGTCAACCAAGAAATTTACGTGAAAGAGTGTTTGAATAAACGTCTGCTGCCTTTCCTGAAGAAACACGGTTGTTCCGTACTGTTTTGGCCGGATTTGGCATCTTGCCATTACGGTAAAAAGGCCATGGAGTGGTACGCCGCCAACAACGTGCAGGTGGTTCTCAAGGACAAGAACCCTCCCAACACGCCAGAGCTCCGCCCAATTGAGAAATACTGGGCTATTGTCAAGCGGAACCTAAAGAAGACAAAAACTGCTAAGGACGAGCAGCAGTTCAAGGCAAACTGGCTTTCTGCGGCGAAGAAGGTGGACAAGGTGGCTGTACAAAATCTGATGGCAGAGGTCAAGCGTAAGGCCCGGCAATTCGGATTTGGAAAAGCGCAAGCCTAACTGAATATTTTTCCTGAATTTTATACTAATTGAACTTGAAAAAGAAATTTAATTTGATTTTTTAAATAAACGATTTCACCGATTTACACGCGTTTTCCCTTGACCAAATTTTGACCGTATCGCCCTTTATCATTTCATTTGAACTAATAAATCATTTCGTTCTAGCATATTCCCCTTTAAATAAAATTCAAACATGAAAATCCATATTTTCTCATCACCATGAGGCTCTAGGAGTAGACAGCATTTTTTTGCTAGAACAAAGTTGTTAAGAGAAAGTATTGATAGTTCCGTTAGCTCACGGCAGGCTGTGAAAATTGAATAGAAGTAGGGTATGTGTCCCTTGACTCTGCCTAGTATGCAACAATCGATTACATTTTTTATCATAACTCATAAACTGGAAGCATTTAACTGGAAGCAAAATTTAACTAGCTATACACTTGCCAAGATATGTTTAATAAACCATATGGTTGTATGTATCACGAAAAGTTACACAACGCATTTTATAAAGTCAGAAATTTTCAAGGGATATGGATGTAATGTCGGTTTATAGACATCAAATTGGGTCTATTCATGGATGCAAGTTCGCCCTATTCGATAGATTTGTTATTGAATGTTAGCTATGTACGTTTTTATCCGATTTTCTGATTCAAGGTGTTCCCAGCTGTATTCGCTCTACCCAACAAATAATTTTACTAACAATCAAACTATACTTTAACTGCAAAGGAACACTTAAGTGATTTTAACATATGATTTAGCGGTCATTCGGCAATCAAAACATTATAATTCACTCTAGACAGATTTTGTTCCTTTAGTTTGTGTTAAGATGAGCCAAATGAAAAACATTCAATCGAAACTCAGACATTTGTATTGTAAATGTTACCGTTAACAACATTTTTACTACGCTTTTAATACAACAGGCCATAATTGGGAACATAGAAAAAAATAAGTCCCTAACATTGGGTCTATGGTTTTCATATTAAATCATTGTTATTTTACCCACGTGACCTGTTAGTTTATAACGTGTAACTATTTTCTGTACATCTTGGCTGCATTATTCGGTTTATAGGTTCAATTTCGTCAAATTTAGATCATTCGAAGTTCATGTAGATAATCTGTTCAGCTTAACCAGTAAAGTTATGGTGTCTGAAAAGTGAAGGAAATCGAAAATTACGTGGAAGTGAACAATTATTAATTGATGAATAATGTCTCAATTGCTTTGAAATAGATCGGTCATCTTGATAGCAACATGATTTTGTTGATTATCGCCGAAATAATGACATATTTGGTACATAGGCCGAATCAAGGAGCTAGGCTAACATTACATCCCGTTACCCTAGTTTGAAATTGAGCGGAGGGCATTGTGAGGTAGTATTTCGAAACAGGCACACAATCTTTTGCCAAGCATCCCCATGCGGGGTAGGTCAAGGCAAGATCGAATGCACCACCTAGCCAGTCAAGGTCCGATCCGGCCACGCGTAAAATTTTCCCTCGTTTAATTGCAAGCTAAAGCAAACTAAAATAAAGTAATTGTTTGCAATCTTTCATACAACATAAAACGCTGTTCAAAATTTTCCATACAACATACCTGATTCTAGAAATATCTGACAAAAAATTTCATATATGATTCCATCAATTAATGCCTAATCTAGCAGTCTCTTCATGGGCATTAGATAAGGCAGAAAATTAAATGTTTTTGTGAGGAAATTACAGACGAACTCAATGAATTCCAAACGGCAAGCTCTAGACAGAATTCTTCGATTTCCAGATAAAGTTCAGTTATTTTACATCAAGTTCTAGACGGAATTCAATAAATTTCTGACAGAGTTTAAGAAACTTAAATTTGTATTTGACAAATTCCTGACGAATTTCAAATAATTTCAAAACGAGTTCCAGCCTAAATTCAAGACGGGATTTAACGAATTTCTGGCTAACACGTGAGGAAATCATCAAGGATTGTGGAAACCTTCCGGAAAATTACTTTTCGGACGGGATCAAGAAGTTGAAAAATCACTGCTACACTTAAGGGAACTAATTTGAATGAAATTAAAACAAATGTTAAAAAAATATCATCCTCAAGGAGGTTACTTTTCACTTCACCTTGTTATTCACCAAACTCCAGATTTAACGAATTTCAGACAAAATTCAACGAGTTCTAGATGGATTCTATGGATTCCAAACGGAGTTCAACTGAATACAGCCTAAACGAATCGAGTTCCATACTGAATATATCAAAATTCATACGGAATACAAAAAGTTTATGGCGGAATTCAACTTATATCAAATGTACAAAAAAAAAATCCTCATAAAATTCTAACAAATTTTAAATGGAACCTGTACATATAAGAATGAATTTATCTCTTTTTTTCTGTCTGCCTGTCTGCCTGAGCCTTATAAACTCGAAAACTGCAGAACCGATTGGCGTAAAATTTTGTATGGAAGGGTTTTTGAAGCCAGGTAAGGTTCTTATGATAGTTTGAGACCCATTCCATCTCAAGATAGGGGACACCCATGCAAACGAAACACAAGATTCTACATAACTCGAGAATCAAGCAAATGGAGCCAAATTTAGCAAGTGGGGAGTATTGAAAGCAATGATTGTATGGCGAGTTGAGACCCCTCCCCTCTCTGTAAAAGGAGGCTCTCATGCAGATGAAATACAAATTTCAACCAAACATGAGAACTACCCAGGTAACTTAAACACAAAATGTGTATTTCTCGGGTGAGAAGCATGTTCTGATAGAAGCTTGAACCCCTGCTTAGTCAAGAAAAAAGCTCATTCTGAAAAACAAGGATAAGTGTACCAGTTTTATTAAATTTTCATTGATTGCAGCGCTTGTACCGGGTTCAGCTAGTTCATTATATTCGAAAGACGGAACATAACGAGCTTCAGATGATTTTCAACGAATTCCAAAATGAGGTAAAACGCATGCCTTACAAATTTAACTAAATTCTGGACTTAAATCAATGAACTTTGAACGAATTTCACGAGCTTTCATTTCAATGAATTTCAGAAGGTATTCAACGGATTGATAATAGAGCTCAAACGAATTCCAGACGGAATTCAACTTTCCCAAACAAAGTTCGAATGGAGTTCCACAAACACCAGATTGGTTTCAGTGAACTTCATAGATAAAATGAATTTAAGAGCAAAATTCAATGAGTTTCGATTTTTTTTATGAGAACACTCAACTTATCCCAAATGAACTTCACCATATTCCAAATAGAGTTCAATCAACTTGAGAGGTAGTCCTACAAATTCCAGATGGGATACGATATATTCTAGATCAATTTGAATGAGATACAGATGGTTTTTTATTGAATTCCAGACGTAGTTCAGTGACTTACGAGGTGAAAATCAAGGATGGTGATGGGGATGGGGTGCGGGGCAGCGTTTGCCCCCTTAATGGCATGGAATCCTAGATCAAATTCAAGTTTGATTATACATTATATTCGACTGTGTTTCCTTCATAGCGATTATACTCCTCCTTGTCCGACGGATTTCGGATTTTTTATAATTCCGACAATTTTCGGATTTTTTATAATTTTTATATGAAAATGACTGACGAGCCCATAGTTTTTCGAGCATTACCCAAAAAAGGAACAAATCCATCGCCAAAATTTCACCAATGTAAGCTTATGAATTAATAAACAAGAAAACATTTTTTTTTCAAAATTTATCATGACTCAGGAAATGGGTTTCAGGCCTTCTAAACAAATCTTCTTCACTGTGGAAAATTTTGTAGGAAAACTGGCAACCCTGAAACAGAAACAATCTGGGACCACGCGGCCCAATCTGTACGGTAATAAATAAAATGCGCGTCAGCCAACTTCAACGATTTCGTAATAGCTTAACCTGATTACCTTGGATTTTCAACGTGGATGTTCACAATTGATTTCTTTCTTTCGATGCCCATCTGTCAAAACTATCTTAAATCAAAATTAAACTTAACGAAACTTTTACCACTGAAATAAAAGAGCTTCTCAAACAGTTTACTTTCAAATGATTCGAGAACTACGTTTTAATACAGTAAGTAGTGCGTTCAGATTTTAACTGAATCGAGCTTTAGGCTTGGAAATGTTTGTGTATGATATGTTTCTCGATATGAGCGGAGAAAATTGAGGACATCTGTCATCGTCGAGGCACTTATTTTGAGAGATTTTCATATAAAGGGGAGCACTTTTTTATGTTTCTGACATTGGGTTCAATCCTGTATTTTCGGGAAGAGCTATTATAAAATCCGTGGTTGATCTCACTAGGACACGGTGACTCGTGGAAAGAAACCCGATCAATGAGCATGAACTCACACCCTTCGACGGTACTTTTATTTTTACATCGAGGTAAACCAATGATTCACATCCACCGTAGTATCAACATGAACATGTATGAGTTCATTGTGAGACTGTTGCTTATTATGAGATATTTGTTAAAAATGTTATGTTGAAAATCTCTGTTTACGAAACGAATGACAGCTGATTTACCGAAACATATTTTAGTGCAAAATACTCGGAATGAATAACTTAATAACTGGACATGGGATTCGGGAGCTCAGATTAAGAAGTAAAATACCTAAGGATAATATCATAAAATTGTTCCCACAATGTTCTGTAAATACAACATTGAGGTAAAACAATACCAAAATAGTGCCTCTCAGGTATTCTCAGGTATACAAAACAACAACCCGAGCAGGAGAAAATAACATATGTATACCTAATTTTGATCTCGATAACTGGCCTTAGTATTAAAGAACCTATCCCTAATCTCTAATCAAAGACATGGTTCTATTGAAAAGTCATGTCGAAAACGAATGACAGCTGAGAAATAAAAAATTTAGTGAAAAAAACTCAGCCATGAATACCCAATCTAAGACATGGTTTCGTTATAACGAAAAGTCAGGTTTTCCTTTATGTACCATCTTGCTGGATAATTGTTCACAAAAACTGACTTGATTGACGTCACAAAAAGAGAATTCCCAATATTGTTCCCAATATTAAACCGCCCTACTTTGGAGTAAAACTGTATTCCTTCAACGACCCCTTCTCTATGCACAGAGTGAATTGCTATACAAAATTTCC
>JASCZW010012758.1:0-50835 GCA_034211315.2 Aedes japonicus
ATTCAAGTTTAATTTGTTATAGACTTTATATATACATTATTTATTCAAATTATTAAACTTGTGGTAAAAGCACACCAACAAAGACCATCAGAATTTATTGGGTTATCTTTGTTCATCTGAAAAGACTACTCAATAGAAAAATAATTGTACAGATCCTTCGTCCTTCTACTGTTTGTGTCCCTTGTCAGACACTCTTCTTTTTTTATCATTTTCGAGTAGATTGACCACCAACGATTCGGCTCCATCCATCCCATAAAACCGCACCAGTTTTCAGTTTGCCTTTTCCGTAATGAATTTTAAATGATCTCCAACCTTACCACTTATTTCCTTCACGGAAATATAGAAAAGGATGAAGCATCAAAGATCAGCCAAGGTACACACTTTTCAATGGAGAAAGAGACTTTCAATTTATGGTAAAAGTGGGATAATAATGGAACCTACCGGAGCGTCTTTCGAGAACCAAAGAGAACTTTTCAATTATTAAAGCTTATCGCTTCCTACGGACGGGCGAAGCTAAAATGGGGAAAGATTAACTCATCAACGGGATGCTGCCACCCACTCGAGTGAAAAAGCTTAAATTATTATTGTTTAGGATGATTGGGGAAGGAGGGGAATGAGTGGCGTTTCGATTTTTGGGTTCAAACGCTGTCACGGTTGTCAAAAACTGGCTATATGATTGTCACTTTTACCCAAGAGCCAAATTCAACTCGCCTAACGAGCCACCAATTTTGTAGTTCAAGCGTCAAGAAAAGAACATCAAGGAAAACGGATATCACATGAAATTGACGATTCTACCGCACCTATACTGACTGCCATCGGCAGAACATTACCCAAGTCGGAACGGAAAGCTTCCCGAAAGCTATAAATATGTCCGCTGGATAATGCTTGTGCTCTGTGTCATACATTTTCGCTTCCTGTTCCTATTTTTTTCTCTGTTTACGATAGCCGAGTACCCAGCCTTCTGTGACGGATCGCAGGATTTCGACCCGCAGTCTAGGTCAAACAATATATGAATATATGGCAAAGGCTACTACGATGGATGGTACATCACGTATGGTGGAAGCTACCACTTCCAGCTGTCAACTTGATGTCGATCCAAGGAAAAGGATGAGCATAAAAAGTGAAGTGTGTAGTAAAACCGAGTTCGGTGCGCTGGGCTATCAGTTTCAAGACGACCGCTGACGGGATAACGACGACAACAGGCAACAAAAATAGGCACCGGAGACGGAGTAGGAGAAAATGCATTTACACCCTCAGAGGATGAGGCGGGAAAAAAGTGACATACGACGATAATGGATCAGTGATTGTGTCATCATTCGTCGCCGTAGTCGTCGTCATTTATACGCGCCAGCGCGCCCTGTTGAGTGAAAATTCCATCAGGGAGCTTGGAGCGCCTCGATGGGGCTTGGATTTCCCATCAGAGAGGTACCTACATTGTCGGCAGAGAAGAATAACGGAAGAGGGTGGAGGAAGAGAGCTTTCGCGGTTAATGGCCGCTCGATGAATCCATGATTTAAAGGTTTCGATATTGAATGGAAGTAATAGAAGAACATTATTATTTATAGCGCTTGCACTGGTGTTAATTATTGAAAGTAAGGCTAACAAAGATCTGGTTTTGCATTGGGGAGTTGAATTATTCCTGAACATTAATGTTAAAGTTATTAGTTGAATTTGTGTGACATACAACATTTATTTCAGGTTTCTACCAAAGCAGCGTGTAACGTAGTCTAAAGGGCGATACGGTCAAAATTTGGTCAATATCAACTTGACGTATTTCTTTCACTTTTGCATTTAAAAACCTGAACACCTCTCATTTTGAAGGTGTGTGTGTTTGTGTAGAATGTTGCTCCTATTTTGATTTTGGAATTCACTCTTCAGTTGTCAAAATGCCGTCCAAGCAAGAAGAGCAGCGTATCAAAATTTTGCTCGCGCATCGCGAAAATCCGAGCTACTCGCACGCAAAGGTGGCAAAATCGCTAAAAGTTGCCAAATCAACCGTTACAAATGTAATTAAAGTGTTTGGGAACGTTTGTCGACAGCCAGGAAGTCTGGATCGGGGGAAATCGAAAACCGGAAGCCGCTGAGACGACAAAGAGAGTTGCCGGTAGTTTCAAGCGAAACCCTAACCTATCTCTCCGAGATGCCGCAAATAAGCTGGGTGTATCGTCTACAACCGTGCATCGAGCCAAAAACGAGCCGGACTATCGACTTACAAGAAGGTAGTGACTCCAAGTCGCGATGATAAACAAAATACGCCGGCCAAAGCGCGATCCCGGAGGCTGTACACGACGATCCTGACGAAGTTTGACTGCGTGGTAATGGACGACGAAACCTACGTCAAAGCCAACTACAAGCAGCTTCCGGGACAGGAGTTTTATACGGCAAAAGGAAGGGAAAAGGTAGCAGATATTCAAGCACACGAAACTGTCAAAGTTCGCAAAGAAATATCTGGTTTGGCAAGCCATCTGTAAAAGCAGCATTTTCATAGCTTCCGGGACCGTCAACCAAGAAATTTACGTGAAAGAGTGTTTGAATAAACGTCTGCTGCCTTTCCTGAAGAAACACGGTTGTTCCGTACTGTTTTGGCCGGATTTGGCATCTTGCCATTACGGTAAAAGGCCATGGAGTGGTACGCCGCCAACAACGTGCAGGTGGTTCCCAAGGACAAGAACCCTCCCAACACGCCAGAGCTCCGCCCAATTGAGAAATACTGGGCTATTGTCAAGCGGAACCTAAAGAAGACCAAAAACTGCTAAGGACGAGCAGCAGTTCAAGGCAAACTGGCTTTCTGCGGCGAAGAAGGTGGACAAGGTGGCTGAACAAAATCTGATGGCAGGGATCAAGCGTAAGGCCCGGCAATTCGGATTTGGAAAAGCGGAAGCCTAACTGAATATTTTTCCTGAATTTTATACTAATTGAACATGACAAAGAAATTTAATTTGATTTTTTAAATAAACGTTTTCACCGATTTACACGCGTTTTCCCTTGACCAAATTTTGACCGTATCACCCTTTATGTAATTAATGATGAGATCCTTCTATCTAAGCGATGAAGCAACTTATTGCTTTGGAATAATCTGAAAACAACATGCTCAAGTTTTACATTGCTGTTTGTGATGTTCAAGCTGCTTCATGAAGGGTTAAAAAACGTTGAGCGGACCCGTTAGGAGAGACACTTACACAATGGATCAACAGGCGGACATATTCACAAAATCCCTGGACGTCTTCCGGTTCCAGATTCTTAGTTCTACAATTGGAGTCACCGATTGAGAAGGGGTATCGGAAAAACGAAATAATCGCTGATTCAAGTATGCCTGACAGCAACCGCTGGTCTCGTAGAAAAAGAAGGAAATATTTTTTTTGAGATGTTCTAGATCCATACTGTTCTGGAGTTCAGACCTTAAAATCTACAGTATAACAGTAGCTTTATCCGGTATAGAATGTTTTGATATGTATTCAACATATTCAATGAATGTCTTGTAAGGCCAACAGACATTATGAAATAATTTTGGGATATTCTAAGCTAAACAAACTAACTTAAAAGTCGATTTATTAGTACGAGACACTGAAGAAGTCTGCACATTGTAGACGAAATACGCGTATCTGTCAAGATAAGCAAAGGTAGTTGGAATTAAATGAAAAATACTTGTTTTTCATCTAATTTCTAGTTACAGGTATTCCACTAAACAGCTCAAACCCTCTAGGATTCAAACTAACTTAACTTTGTATAAAGCCACTGTTACAATTGTAGACCTTTAATATTAAAGGTCAGTTTGAATGACCAAAAACCAACTAACTGTGGACGTTTTGAGATATACATAGCATTTTTATGAATATTTATCGTAGCTTTTTATAGCCCAAAAGGCTACGCTACCTTCTGTATATTTTAAGTTCTGAACTTTTTTACGTTCGAAAATATTCATTGCATAAGAACTTGCATATGAAGCGTATTTTGTGCAGCCCAAATACTACTAGTAAAGATCTTAAGTTCTGAACTGAAGGACAGTTTGGATGACCTAGAACATCACAAAATTATCAAATAATGACTATTGACCTGCGAAAATGTTCATTCAATGTGTCTGAATACGTATCGTAACCTTATATAGTCCTATCCTAAAAGCTTCTGCTACAACTGTAGATCTGAAGTTTTGAAATCAAGTGCATTTTGGATAACTAAGAACATCTCAGAAAGATACGAAAATATTCAACGTTTATCAACAAGAATTTGATAATACGTACACACTTGGAAAATTTTACAGTATTCGGTAATTTTTACCGAATTTTCATCAGCTGAACGGTCGGCAATCCGATTTACCGGATTTCGGTGAAATTTTACAGTATTCCGGTAAAAAAATTACCGGAACTTGTCAAATTTTACTGAAATTCGTTAAATCGGATTACCGAACGTTTAGCTGTTGAAAGTTCGGTAAAATAGTACTGAATACAGTACTCGCAGAAGTCGTTTTTGGAGGCATTTGTCCTTGTAGATTTGTCCGTCGACGGTCCCAGAGGTGATGAAGGGCTGACTCATTTTGCCATATCCACAGATCGCTTGCCAGACAAGGAACTTTTTGGCGAATTTTGACAGTTTCTTCTTCCGTACACTCTCCGGAACGGCCAACTTACAGGTGGCGACGTAGTGTTCCTGTCCTGGCATTTGTTTGGTGTCGGCTTTAATGTAGGTCTCATCGTCCATCACAATGCAGAACGGTTTTGTGAGCCAGTCCCTGTACAGTTTTCTTGCACGAGCTTTGGCCACCGAGTTCTGTTTATCGCTCCGGTTCGGTGCCTTCTGGACCTTGTACACATGTAATCAAGAACGTTTCATTGTTTTCTGCACAAAACAAACAGAAGCTTTCGCCTTTTTCGCAACATCCCTGATCGAAATGTTGGGATAACGCTTAAATTGGTTCAATACCATCCTGGCCTTCTCCGGATTTGATGTGCCACGTTTTTTGCCACTACCATTTTTCCGCTTGGTTGTCTTACGGTCCTTGAACGTTTTGATCACATGAGATACGGTTGAATGTGCGATTCCGAGCTGTTTTCCGATCCATCGATGAGAAGCGTTTGGGTTTTCGAAGTGAGTGCCCAAAATTTGTTGGCGCACTATTGCTTCATTCGAAGCCATCACTGAAATCACTCGACCGATTTTCACGAAACTCATTACAAAATTGACACAACACAATGAAATACATTCAGTTAAAATTTAAATAATTTTTACCCACACGCTAAAAAGTTACGAACAATTGCGTGTGTCCAAATTTCATCGAATACAGTCTTTAAGGCATTTTTTCTTTATATTCAAAAACGTGTAGGTCGTCAATTATGCCTTAAACTCATATGTTTTATGAATTTTCCAGATAGAAGAATTGATGTAGAACAAAATTGTAGAATACATTGTACACTTTTATTCAGTCTGTGATTTTATACAGCCATATTCCCTTTGGGGTCATATATGACGCCTTAGGCCTGAAGGGGTTAATATACTGTTTAAGATAAGGCTTACCATCTACGAATTACTCTAATTGTTATGTTTTGTATTCGTGCGTAAAGTAACGATTATGATGTAGAAAGAGATGTTCGCTCATCACCGCGAGGCACCAAGAGTGGACAGTAATGTTTGCTAGAATGTAAATTGAATAGAAGTATTGAAAATCGAGCGAAAGGGCATGGGTAAAGTAGTACTCGAACCAAGGAAGTTACCTTTGCCTACCATCCCACGGCGGGGTAGGTCGAGGCACGGACGAATTCGCCACCTCAACAGGCAAAAGTAACGTGTTGGTACGCGCTCATGTACCACTGATAGCTTTGTGATAGTTTCTACCGGTAGTTTGTATGCACTCTGTTTTTGATGCGCACTTGGGAGAGGAACTCTCTCCGTTTTTGGGTTTGTTTTGATTCGCAACGTCTGATTTGTTTTTTTTTCGTCATCTCTAACATAGAGACCTCGGAGAAAAAAAACCGTGAAGCGTTGTCATATTGGTCCCCACCATTTATGGGTTAACATACTATGATTGTTATGTTTTGTATTCTCCGTGCGTGGAGTAACGATTATGATGTAGAAGGAGATGTTCGCTCATCATCACGTTCGCTCATCAACACGAGCGCGTACCAACACGTTACTTTTGCCTGTTAAGGTGGCGGATTCGTCCGTGCCTTGACCTACCCCACAGTGGGATGTTAGGCAAAAATAACCTCCTTGGTTCGAGTACTACTTTACCCATGCCCTATCGCTCAATTTTCAATACTTTTATTCTATTTCCAACCTATCGTACACTGACGGAACTTTCAACACTTTCTCTTCATATGTTTTATTCTAGCAAACATTACTGTCCACTCTTAGTGCCTCATGGTGATGAGCGATCATCTCCTTCTACATCATTTACGAATTCTTCAATAGTGTCTGGCCAGAAGTCAACTGTTGATGCGTAGAAAAATTTCCGATCGATTACTGCAAAAATTTTGAAAATCTCCTGAGAAACTACTTATATATTAACGCTTGAAACCTGACCACCTTTCGTGACGGTCACACTGCGATTTTTTAAATTGTAGTTTACAGGATGTTTTCTGGTCCAGTAAGCCAGTTTTCTATGAATTTTGTGGTTTTAAAGATTTGGTTACTTCTGAGAACTTGTTGCAAACTTATTATACTACTACAATTTGTATCAAAATAATTTTTTCTTGCATTAAACGCAAGAGTGACGTATACGATAACCTTTTTATGAGAACTTATCGAGACTTGGTATGTTGAGCAAAGTTGTAGAAATTGTTATCATAAAAAACCTTGATGAACATATTTTTCTTCTAGCTTCAAAATCTACTGAGATAATTCAGTATTTTAGATCGTTTTTCGACTCAAAGTCATTCATTTTTACTTTTCCCGGCTTGCTTTGTTGTACATAGTTGTTTGTTTTGACATTGGCTACAATTTTGCTGAATAGACCATAGTTGTATTTGTTGTTGTGTTCATGTTATAATAACTTTCATACACTCTTTCTTCAAATTCTTCTCGGTTTTAAAGACCTTCCATGTTTTACAGAGCTTGCCCTTCATAATCGCCCAGGATTTTTCTATTTGGCGAAGTTCTGGCAAGTTTGGCGAATTTGCCTCCTTCGACACAAAAATAATACCAAGGGCAAATCTGTCGACCTTCTTCTTCCGAAACTTCTCTGGATCCAGGCGACGAAAACCTTCAGGGTGGGGATCTGTTTGACGTCCGCTTTTATGTACGTCTCGTGGTCCATTACGATGCATTTCGGCTGCATCAATCACTCGCGGTACAGGTTCCTGGCTCGGGATTTGACCACCGTTCATTGGATCGATTAGGCGCCTTGCTTACCTTGAAGACAGGAGGTCCGGTCCGCTTCATTGTCTGCTGGACGGAGCAGATGGAAGAATTGGCTTTCTTGGCCACGTACCGAATCGAATGGTTCTAATTTTCGAGCATAGGATTTTCGAGAATAGGAATTTTCGAGCATAGCATAGCAAATTGATAACAAATTCTAATACCTGGTTATCATTGTTTGAGCACTGAATATGTTATAATTGAGGCTGAATAAACTGCCAAAATAACAGAATGAATGACAAAAATACTCGTTGAATATCATAATATTAGCTTATTATCAGCGAGAACATCTTGAAAAGAAATCCTGCACAGAAAAAAATATTAATTTTAACAGGCGTGTTTAGTTTCCCCTCGTTTAATTTCGAGCCAAATGAAGCGTAAACAACGAAATTGTTTGAAATCTTTCAGGCGCCATACAACAATGTCCTCAATCTTTCATACAACATATCAGGCGTTATCTGGCTTAAATGTACATGAAATATCCCATTAACTTCAGTCAAATTTACCGTTCCCTTTATGTGCATTAGATAACGCAGAAAATTACGTTTTTTTTTTTCAAACTGTGTGTATTTCAAGCAAATTGATTATCAATTTGAAATAAAACTCTCACGCAAACAGAAGAATCCAGGTAACGGAAAAGTGAGGTTAAACTTCGTAGATGGCGCTCGTTTGAAATGGTTTTATGAGCTGTCTAAGCACAGTTATTGGTGATAAAAAGATAAGAAAATCGACGATTATGACCTTATTCAGCGAATCCATACAGTTTGAAAATTAGCCAGAAAGTAATTATCAATATAAGCTTAAGATACTACCAAGTTTAACCTCACTTTAGCTTTACTTAGATTCTTCAATACTAGAAATTTTTTTTAATAAAAATTAAGGTTTCTTGTTCAAATATGCTGGTAATATTTATAGTTTTTCATTCAATAATTAAAGTTTGTCGAAAATTGTATTGAAATGATAACATGTCTAGACCAAAATTTCAATAGGTCGTAAGTAACAACGTTAACAAAAATGTTTTTTCACGGAATGATAGCATGTGTACGCCTCAAAATGAATCATACACAACATAATATGAATTGCAATGAATTTCTGCTATATGTTATTTGGCTTAAGTCACATAACATTGACCACTCCGTAACGAACTTTTGTCGCATTCGTTGCTTTGTCAGTTTGACTTATGTGCTTTTCTATGCTCCTCCAGCGGATTCATTTTGGCGTAAGCAACATGACAGATGATTGCATGTCGAAACAGATTTAACGAATGCGACATATTATTTTGCAACACGACGTAACGCATCCGGCAAATGTAACGTGATAACTTTCCGACGACTTATAATGTGGTCGTATTTTCCCTAGGTGAAGTTAAAACACTTTAAATTGAATTTATTGAATAAATCGATTTGTAATTCAACTAAATGGACATCTTAATTGATATTAAACCTAAGCCTTGCTTAACTTTTTTTTCCCATATTTGCTCCAAATATTATAGCTGGGTTCAAAAATAGGAATTGAAATTTCCAAAAACTTCTACATTGATTTTCTTGGTGATAGCAATATGTTACTTATGACCTATTGAAAATTTTCTCTAGATGTGATAACAAAACTAGCCAATGGCGATAACTAAATTTGTTATGTGATAACAGCTGAAATCAAAACGATATCTGGGATAACAGAACTTGTTACTTATATGATACCAGCTTGTTATTTTCCTTTGCTAGGGTTACGCTTGAAATAATCCCTCACCTTGCCTGCGTTCGCTTTTCTTCCACTGCTAGCTTGCCGTTGGGTCGTCTAGGTTTCCTTGAACGACTTTACCACATCGGACACGGTCGAAGTGTCGATTCCCAACTGTTTCACGATCCACCTGTGGGACAGGCCTGGGTTTTCCTCGACCGCACTCTATATTTTTTGTCAAAGCACTTCTTGTTTGGAAGCCATCTCGATAACCACTTGACAAATTGTAACCAAATTTTGCACATGTAAACATTATACTCCAAACTAGTTTTACTCAAAACCTTATCAATTTTTACCCATGCAATAAAAATGTATACACAAAATAAAGCGATGCAGTTGCCATTTTTCAGTTCATATAATTTTATTTTCGACTGTTATTTTGAATCTTTTTCATTGTTCCAATTATGTTCATGAAAATAATTTGAATATCACACGAATAAATGAACACCAGCGCTGCCTACACACTCAGAAAAGTGCGGAAGAATTAAAGATTTAGGTGTTATCTTATGACTAAAATATTTACCTGCACTAGTAATTCAGACATAGCACCAAAAACGTAAAAGGACGTTATATTCACTAATGCAATCAATATGCGAAACTAAAGCGAATCTTGATATCATTTGAGCATTCAGGCATGTTAGCAATAATAGGATACAAATATCCATTGGTCAATTTACTGTTTTGGGAATATCCAACAAACATTAAAATGGCTTATGCAATAGTTTGCGCTCAAATTATGTAATTTGGCGAAATTTGCCATATGTTAATTTGACACAGTATACTAATAGTGTGCTTCTATTTGACAGATTTACCGGTGACAGTTAGCATTAGTCGGAAGATCTTGTCTCATCTTTTATTGCTCATTCCTATTTTTTAATGCTGATCACACGTATTGTTGGCACAGGCTAATAGTTTAATGGCACTTTTTCATTTTTATTGCTCAAATCTCTCTTTAATTGTGATTAGTTGTGCCGTTATCTTATACCTGGTACAGACATACAACGTACAGCGTTGTACTCCTTTAGTCTAGTACGTGTTTTTCTGTACTAGATTAAAGTATTTGACAGTTCGTACAACGCTGTACGTTGTATGTCTGTCCCAGGTATTAGATAAGAAACTAACATTCATTGACCACTATAACACAATAATCAGTAAAGCAAGTAGCATGCTAGGATTTATAAAACGATTTAGTTACAGCTTTCATGACCCATACACAATAAAAACATTATACGTTGCATATGTGAGGTCAATACTTGAGTATTGTAGCGTAGTATGGTCACCTTTTTCAGTCACGCACGAACAACGAATAGAATCAGTTCAAAAGCAATTTATACTGTTTGCCCTTCGAAAACTAGGTTGGACAAGATTTCCTTTACCATCTTATATAGCTCGTTGTATGCTCATCAGCATCCAAACATTAAAAGAGCGTCGAGAATTTGCAATGGTCTCAGTTGTAAACGATATCGTTTCGCATCGTATTGATTCTGAAGAACTTTTATCAAAACTTAATTTTTACATACCAAGTCGTCAACTAAGAAATAGAAATGTTTTTACTACATGCCACCATCGTACAAATTATACTAAATTTGGACCTTTAAATCGGATGATGGCAACATACAATATGCATTGCGAAAACGTTGACTTTACAACGACAAAATATAAATTGAAGCAATACTTTAATGATATTTGATAAAAAGCTTCTCATAAAATGTACTAGTATATAAGCCAAATACTGTTACAAATATATTTATGTAGATATAAGAGTGACAAAATATGTATAAATAACTGTAACAAAAGGTCTACACATGATTGACGTCAAATAAATAAATAAATAAATATAGATTATTTTACAGAAATCTGTAAAATTTTACCGAATTCTTAACAGCTGAACGTTCGGTAATATGATTTTACGGATTTCGGTAAAATTTTACCGAAATCCGGTAAGTTTTTACAGATATCTGTAAAATTTCACCGAAATCCGTTAAATTGGATTACCGAACGTTCAGCTGTTGAGAATTCGGTAAAACTTTACAGATTTCTGTAAAAAATCTAAGGTGTACACACTTACATATGTGCTAAAGGACGCTTGCATGTCTAGGTGGCGCCATCTACATACAATTCGCCAAAACTAACAGAAACGAGCTGTAATTTTAAAATGTCAGTTGAAGAAATTTACACACAGAGGGCATTCCAGCTGTTTTATCATAGACTAACTCTAAGACCAGTAGGTCCCATATAAAAACGAGTTTTTTCTTGGCTCAGTCAGTACTAGCAAATTAAAGATCGTAGTTTTTTTTTATTATTTCGTTTATTTTTGAGGCTCAGACATATGTAACACTTTGCGGAGCCGATATCAAAATTGTTATTTACAATAAATTGCTTTATAGCGTTAGTAAGTGTGGCATCAATTACTCGTGGTTGGCTCGAGGTTAATTGATCAAAATATCGTTTGGAAGGGGCTAGGAAGGTAACTCATTTAAGTTAATAAATGTTAGTCATGGCTTAGTCTTCCATCAAGTCTTCGGCATCAATAGCTCCTTTCAGGTGCTAGGCGCAGATGATCGACCAATAACTTGCTGGGCAGGTACGAGACACGCGGAAGTTTGCAACTTTGCCAAAAACATGTTCGTTTTAAGTCAAACAAAGTCAGAATAAACTCAAATAATTGATGAATTATGAATTTTTTAAATCTACTTTACCATAAACTAAGAATATTTGTGTCAGAAATTTCCAAGGAAATATATAAAATTTTAATGTACGAGTTTTCATGGAACTTTGAAATCATTACGCTTTTATAAACTGATCGAATTTCAGTGTATCCCAATTTCACCTATGATCGAATTGAAATCGCTCGACTGTCGAGATACGAACAATCAAATCTAGATTCAGAATTACTAAGCGAGTCTGAAAATACTAAAAATAAGTCGTTTATCGGATTTACAATTCGTTCCCACTATTCTCGACTATTTGGATACCAGAAGAAAAGTCCGCTTTGAAAAAACTGAATCTAACAAATTTTGAAAAATATAAGTAAGTGTAAATCAAAACTAACTTGATTTTTTATTACAAATAAATAATAAAAGCAACTAAAATGGTTTTAATTAAAGTTGATAAAACTCACTATCGCATGCATATTAAAAGTAAAAGTAATGACGCAATAGACTTTTTTGGTGTCTATATCTCAACTTTTATATGTGGCCAGATCGCTTTAGGGGTTATTCATAAGCCACGTAGAATTTTCAGGGGAGAGGGGGAGTTTGGCAAAAGTCTACGCTCCATTCACAAATTTAAAAAAAATTATGGAGGAAAGTTTACGAAGGGGGGGGGGGGGGTTGAGATGTTCAAAAATGAGTCTACGTGGTTTATGAACAGGCCCTAATTTGGTTGACTATTGTTCAATAGGTACAAATTATGTTTTAATTTTTTTTAAATCGGCGGGGCGAAAATAGTGACTTCAGTGACCATTTTCCGAGAAGTAGTGACTTTAGGACTTTTGGATGGAAATAGTGACAAATAAATGACAATATAGTGACAAATAACACAGAGAACAGACGAATTGGCTCATACAATTATAACAAAAAATCATGTGTATGCTACTATAGTGGCGCCGTAGTGCGGCAACATTCCATACTAATTACTTCCATCAAGATGAAAAAAGTGGTCAAAATATATTACTCTTCGCTTGGGTCAGAAGCGTTCACCGTGCAGATCAATTTTCGATCTGTCATCCGGCACCCATGTTAAAAAAAACAGATTTAGAAATGTTGATGTATCTTTCGTGCAGTTTTCTTACAAAAGAGTAGAAAACAGTTTAGCAAAACTTTATCCAGTTCTAATTTATTATTATTAATTGCCGGTGAGTAGTTAAAAATCATTGAAATCCTGATTTAAATTAACGTTGGCTTTTCGTTTAGTGTAGCAGCAAGTATCGCGTGTTTCCCGTTCCAATAAGTTCTCGTTTTACCATATGGCAGCCCGGATAAAAATAACCATACAATTACATTACATTAATATAAAATAACATTAAAATCTATTTCCGCCGATGAATCTTATTGTTATTAAATCAGATAAAGGAAAAATGCATATTGTCATTACAATAGATCTACAATTGACTCCATATGCTTGGATTTTCAACAATTGTGAAACAATACAATTAATAGTTATTGGTTTAAATTTGTTCGGAAAATAATGATTTTTTCTATAGTTAAGATACATAACAACCCCCCTTTTCTATTGTCGATGTCTCAGTTTACATTAGAATCTATTGTGATAACAATAACTCCTATTGTCATCTTATAGTTGTGAACAATAAGATTAATTGTACATACTATAGATTCTATTGTATGGTTACAATACATTCAATTGTTAATCTATGAGATTTTTTTATGCGGGAGTCGCTGCAGCTCCTAGTTTTCTCTCGTCTAGATGTTTCCGGCAAATCAAAAGAGCCAACCATCTGTTTGCTACGGTATCCGGATCGAAAACTAAACTCTACCTTTGTAAGCATAGGAAAACCAATTCTCTTGCCAACGGGGTTCCTGCGCGTTTCAACACCTTCGAGTGTAATTTCCCTTGCGGAACATCAATTTCTGTCTGCTACGGGCCTCCCGGAGGAGGAAAACACGGCAAAACTGGTTGTCAGCAGTAGGTTAAAGAGTTAAAAGATAGTCAGTTGAAAATTGGGTTGTAGAATTTTTGCTTTCATTCGTAGCTTGCTGGACGATACTCCCACCCACGGTGGATTTGTCGAAAATCTAACACCGCCCGAAGACACGACTCATCTGCGCCTAGAGGTGCCAGAAAGAACATGCAACGGTAGCAGAGGTATCAGGACCGTAAACAAAACTGCTCCGTTGCAAAGCAAAGCTCATATTTGCCGAATGCTAGTAATAGTGTAAAGTATGGTGCCGGCACGGTAATCTGCTTAAAATTCACCGTATGTGAGGTGTCAGTTTCCACAAGAATACAACACAAAAAGAAACAATCAATTGTGAACAACGTCAAATTGCCAGCGGCATCATTCCTATAAAATACAGTAGGGCTTCCAACTGACAATACTGGTTGAAATCATTGCTATTACATCAAGTTTTTGTATTAAACTAATTTGAACTAGTTTTTCTGCGCCAATAGTATTCACATTTTCGTTCCATTCACACAACCTATCACCATCACTTTGTTTACCAACATTGATGACGTAACAGAACAACGCTGTCAATGTCCCTATGTCAAACTTGAAACACTAGCGCCACCCCATTAGACATTCCATACTAATTTGAATCGACAGTTTCGTTTATAATCACAAGCGGTCGTTTGAGCCTGGACGTCTGTTCTCTGTGCAAATAATGACAAAATAGTGACCAAGTCACTAAAAAGTGACTTGCTACTAGCCCTGCATTTAGCACTGAACGCTGGCATGACGCGACGTGGGATGATAAAAACACTTTTTTGGTGTATATTTCTCGACTTTTGTATAGTGTAGCCAGATCTATTGTACAATAGATACAAGTGATTTTATTTTACTTTTTACAATCAGCGGTGCGAAAACAGTGACTTTAGTGACTTTTGGATGCAATTACTGACTTTTTAGTGACTAGACTCGATATGACCAAGTCCCTAAAAAGTGATCTACTACCAGCCGTGAATTTATGCTAACTAACGATTGAGGGACCTGGTAAAAATAAAGGCCCAAGCGTAATGGGGACGGAAACGACAAGTTTGACAAATGATGTTTTCTACCCGACAAGCAGCTATAGTCAGATTGGGCTCTTCAGATTGGCCGCTACCGTTATCACTGCATACGAGCCTTAGGAATTCGTAGATATTTCGTTCCTTCTGGCAAATTTGCTTCTATTGAGGTACAAGGTCATCGATTTAGCAACACCCGGGGGAGACTTGGTCCTATACCTAATGATTCCAGTATATCCAATCCGCTCAACCAACGCAATGTTTTGTTATATAAAGGGCGATACGGTCAAAATTTGGTCAATATCAACTTGACGTATTTCTTTCAATTTTGCATTTAAAAAACCTGAACACCCCTCATTTTGAAGCTCCTATTTTGATTTTGGAATTCACTCTTCAGTTGTCAAAATGCCGTCCAAGCAAGAAGAGCAGCGTATCAAAATTTTGCTCGCGCATCGCGAAAATCCGAGCTACTCGCACGCAAAGTTGGCAAAATCGCTAAAAGTTGCCAAATCAACCGTTACAAATGTAATTAAAGTGTTTGGGGAACGTTTGTCGACAGCCAGGAAGTCTGGATCGGGGGAAAATCGAAAACCGGAAGCCGCTGAGACGACAGTTTCAAGCGAAACCCTAACCTATCTCTCCGAGATGCCGCAAATAAGCTGGGTGTATCGTCTACAACCGTGCATCGAGCCAAAAAACGAGCCGGACTATCGACTTACAAGAAGGTAGTGACTCCAAATCGCGATGATAAACAAAATACGACGGCCAAAGCGCGATCCCGGAGGCTGTACACGACGATGCTGACGAAGTTTGACTGCGTGGTAATGGACGACGAAACCTACGTCAAAGCCGACTACAAGCAGCTTCCGGGACAGGAGTTTTATCGGCAAAAGGGGAAAGGTAGCAGATATTTTCAAGCACACGAAACTGTCAAAGTTCGCAAAGAAATATCTGGTTTGGCAAGCCATCTGTACCTGTGGCTTGAGAAGCAGCATTTTCATAGCTTCCGGGACTGTCAACCAAGAAATTTACGTGAAAGAGTGTTTGAATAAACGTCTGCTGCCTTTCCTGAAGAAACACGGTTGTTCCGTACTGTTTTGGCCGGATTTGGCATCTTGCCATTACGGTAAAAAGGCCATGGAGTGGTACGCCGCCAACAACGTGCAGGTGGTTCCCAAGGACAAGAACCCTCCCAACACGCCAGAGCTCCGCCCAATTGAGAAATACTGGGCTATTGTCAAGCGGAACCTAAAGAAGACCAAAAAACTGCTAAGGACGAGCAGCAGTTCAAGGCAAACTGGCTTTCTGCGGCGTATCACCCTTTAGTATAGTGGGCGATATATTATGATTTGAGATAACTCAATGCATGCAATATCTTTTCAATTTTTGCAACTGCCTCTCAGTAATATGCTTAGACATCTGCAAAACTCGAGAGCTATCCACTTTTTCCCAAAAAAAGAAAACATACCTCCTAACAAACAGGCGGCATTCCTCTAGAAGAACATAATACATATTACATTCCACGTGTTTTTTTTTTCCCGGAAATGTCATCCCACCTACCGCTTTCTTTCCGTGACCTGAACAGATCCGCGAAGCCGGTGGGCGTCAAACGAAAATCTCGAAAAGCTCGCAAAAAGCAGCCAGCTGCTAATAAGAATAGGTCGCGCTTTTCTCCATTCAATCATCGTGACGAATAGGAGAAAAAAATGCAGACAACCCGTCGTCGTCGTCGTCTCATCTTCTCGGGTGCTCGAGTTTTATGCATTATAGATAAGTTGGTATTATTAAAAACTTACTCGAAGAACGAAGAAGCGTGCGTTAGCCACGACGGCGACCGACGATGGTTCCGATTCACCGGGAGGATGAAGGAACAGAATGATGATAATCGAAGCGGAATGAGAAGTTTCTGCAACGCTCCCTCGCATTTTAATGATGTTTATCCTTTTAATAAAGTCTTCACTGCTCTCGACTCACGCACATTGACTTCGAATGGATGAGATATTTATATGATTATGGCTGCTGTACACGCCATTTCCCGTCAGTTTACAGTCGTCTATAACGATAAAGATGTCTATGGCTCTTGAATCGTCAATCGCTGTCATTTTCAACTGAAATTAATCGTTATTTTTCCTGTTATCTTCTCCTCCTCTTCAGCTCGTTGACGACATCTGGAAGAGCAGCATCCGGCATCCGAACCAGTGAACAATGAGGCGAACACGTCGCGGGCGCTACTGGCACATGGGAATCGTATTCCTAGTGTATACGAGCTTCCATGCATACTCGGCGACAATCGGCAGCAGCGGAACAACCAGCGCCGATTTTGATCTGGCAGAATCGGAACCCCCGTCGAACGAATCACCCAACCCGTTGTACTACGGTGACAGCAGCAGTAGCACAGCAGAGCCCGGTTCCGAAGAGGACGGAACGACGGAAAGCGCTACGAAGGCAACGTACACACACCACGGTCATCCAACATGGCGACCGCGGCGAGAGAACTGTACTCCTCCGGCCATCGAGCAGTTCCCCCGACCGCTGATGGGACCGAACGTGCGGAAACATGGTGGCCTCGTTTTCCATCTGCTGGTGGCCATATTCACCTTCCTGGGGCTGGCCATCGTTTGCGACGACTATTTTGTTTCCAGCTTAGATAGGATCTGTGAAGGTAGGTTTAGTGCTATTCCGAACGTACGTAATGGTTAATGTTTTCTTTTTCCTTGTAGAATTGAAGCTTTCACCAGATGTGGCTGGTGCTACCTTCATGGCAGCGGGAAGTTCGGCACCCGAGCTTGCAACCGTTGTGATAGGTGTATTCTTCGCAAAGGACGACATCGGAATCAGCGGAGTCATTGGTTCAGCTGTCTTCAACATTATGTTTGTGATTTCGGTGTGTGCACTGTGTTCCGGAACCGTATTGCAGCTGAATTGGTGGCCTCTGGTGCGAGATTGTACATTCTATTCGATCTCAATCCTGGTGATGCTGGTAGTAATCTTCAACGATGTCATCTCTTGGGTGGAAGCACTTATTATGATGCTGTTCTACGTTGCCTACTGCATCGTTCTGCACTTCAATACCCCCCTGGAGAAGTGGGCGCACACCTGGAAACTTCCTATCAAACTTCCGACGAAAGAGGAGCAGTCTGCATTGGTAACTTACAAGAATCTTCCGGATACGACCTACACGCAGGGACAGCAGCCGAGTGGCGCGGTAGATCAACAGGAACCACAACAAACGCAGCAACCCCCGCCAGTGGATCAAGCTTACGCGGATCCCAACTCGAGCTGGGACCCAAATGCTGCCTGGGGTGAAGGTGGCGCTGCACCACCAGCTCCGACAAATAACTATTCGACTAACGCCTACGATCCGAACGCCTCCTGGAGTGGACAACAAAACTACGGCTACGAAGATCAATACGGGCAGGAACCGCAGCAGCAGCTGTACAACCTAGCTGTCCAGACAACGACAGTTACCACCGGAGCTGTTCAACAAGGACCGGTCGACAACTACTACAAACCGAAGGAACCTCGGCCACAGGATTCGCACAATCCACTGGAAAAACCGACCGAAGGAGGCCCGCTCAAGCTGGTCGCCTGGTATATCGTTTATCCGATCCACTTCACCGCGCGGAAAACTATGCCCGACTGTAAAACGGAGAAGTATAAAAACTGGTATCCATTCACCTTCCTCGTGTCCATGATCTGGATCTCATTCTACTCATACTTCATGGTGTGGATGATAACGATTATCGGCTCGACCCTCGGCATCCTGATACCGTCATGGGACTAACGTTCGTAGCTGCCGGTGTTTCCGTCCCGGACGCCCTTAGTTCCATTGCGGTCATCAAGGAGGGTCACGGCGACATGGCCGTCTCCAATGCCGTCGGTTCCAACGTATTCGACATTCTCATCTGTCTCGGTTTGCCCTGGTTCATTCAGACGGCCATCATCAAACCGGGCTCGCATGTCAATGTCATCAGCAAGGAGCCTGACCTACTCGACGCTGTCGTTATTGTCCACCGTATTTTTCCTCCTGGTCGCGACCCACATGAACGGCTGGAAGCTGGACAAACGTCTCGGTATCGTCCTGATGGTGTGGTACCTGATCTTCATTACCATTGCCTCGCTGTACGAGCTCAACTTCTTCGGTCAGCTGAACCCACCGGAGTGTCCCAGTGAGTAACCGAAAAATCATCAACGTGGTCCACCACCTACTAACACCGCCTTCCTTCCCTCTTACAGGCCTCTACTAAACGCCGAACGTGTGCGGTTCCAGCCATCATTTGTCAATTCATCACTATCCCCTGCACAGACACAAACACACACACTCACGCCCTCCCCCCACAGTCACACAGACACTCTCTCTCTCGCATCCGAACGTGCCTGAACATGCCACGCAGACCGCAGCGATTAACCTAGTCGTATCCAGTTTTCCCTGTTTCTGTTTTCTAGGCTAGTTCAAGAATCTCAGTCAGTACGCGAGTCTCCGTTTCCACCCGTCGCGTCGTCACACGGCATCGATCTCTGTCTGTGTGGGTGTGTGTGCGTGGGTACTTAATCATGGCGAACGGTACGTCCTTAAACCAACTCCTAACCTCCAATCTCACTTGTACTCTATCAGAAAAAAAAGCATCCAACACCAACTGTATTGACCGGAGGAGATTGCTAGACAGTTTTCCGTTACTATTCCGACTGTTTCCATTTTGGTTACACTTCCACCACTCACTATTTGTTAATGCTCGAAGTTCACTTTACTCACTCGTTAAGTTTTTCTTTGATCGATGTAGATTTTATATAGTTAACTAGATTGTTATAGATTTGTTTTCATAGAACTTATCTCGCGCCTGCTTCGACACCGTCAAATTCGATGATTGGTGCTAACGGCGTGAGATCGTTTTTGTTTTGTTTCGTTTTGACTTTGTTTATTTATGAAAAAAAACTGTGTTAGCAAACAACCGAGAGCACTTTTAGCTGTAGAGGAACGCACTCCGGTACTCCCACCACAATGGTCACTGTATGGCTTCGTAATCTGTAAATACACATTGTGTAATGGGTGGATGACTAGCAGATCAGTAAGCTAAAGAAAGCTTGTGTACAATATCAAATTATCGGCAAACAAGAGAAAGAACACGAATCTGGTCTCGTTTTACACACCTTCTGTCGTAATGTTACTCTATTTAGCTTACCAACTAGTTACTAGTATAATCGAGTAAGTATATTGCTAAAACCCCAAATGTAAACAAACAGTATGCTTCTCACAGACTTGTCTGAAACTTTGTTGAAACTGACAATATTCCTTCAGGTAGATTTAAGTTTACCTCTATCCGTAGCAAAGTACGAGTTATCTCCTTATTGTTAAAACTATTTCTAAGCTACACGTCAGATTTATCAAATATTAGTAACGAATTAGCTCTTTACGATGCTGTTTTTTTTCTTTGTTTCCGTTTCTTAAGTATTGTTTTGTTCTGAATAGCTCTACAACATCAAAAAATATTGAGATGAAAGTCTAAATATGAAATTCAACCCAAAACAGCGAATATTACAAAAAAAAATCGGAAGAAGTTTACATAACAAAGTATATAAGTATAGATATATTTACCAGAACACAAAGGAATAAGAAATTAAAACGGCATAGCAAATATATCGTTAAGTGAACCAACCTTATCCTATATAGATCGTTAACGGTTGATGATTCAACCAAAAAAAAATGTGAACTTATTTACTGTACTCAAATCCTAAAATTAATCCTTGGTCAATCGTATTAAATGTCAATATTATATTTACAATCATCCAACCGAGCAGTGAATGACTCACCATGAAACGTTTTCCGTTGCAAACGCGTTACAAACTGACCGACTCTACCGTGGAACCTCAAAACTTCCCGAACAACTTATTCTATTCATTCTTCGCTTCCTCCCCGAACTTCCTGATCGACGACGACGGCAGGCAGCCGGCCCTTGGCAACCAACCACAAACAATCGAGTAGGCCCTGTTGGGTAAAACGTCACCCGTAGCTACTACGCATCAGCAGTGTGCGTGGTTATTGTTTTGCTTAGTTGGCTGCGTCCTGAGCGAGAAGCGACGATTTTAACGGATACCAAAACAAAAACTGATAAGCAACCGAAATGGATAATAATTTATTGCACGCACCCAAAATGCCCAAATACGTTTTGATAAGCAAATAGAAGACAGCACGTGATTGTTTTTCGTCACCAAGTCACATTCCCGGCGTTGTAGCAAATAATATCTACATTTAAGACTGTATATAGGACGCAACAGAATCCAAAAACCGGAACAATAGATGAAACTTGAGGGAGACATCATACAAACAAAAATACATAGATGAAAATAAAACTGAGTGTACCGATATTTTGTACGCGATTGACGAAGAAGAAGACAATTAAAGTGCACGCTCTTTGTTCGGATTGAATCTTGCATTCAAAGAACGGGTCACAACAGTCGCGCCCGCGGTGAAGAGAAGGTACATGAACAAACCTATTTCCGTTTTAATCAAACTTTGACAATAGATGTTTACAACGATTCCCTTCTCAAATAGCTTTCTTGGTTGTTCTAATGTTCTAACAAATAAAAAACAACAACACAATTTTAACTGTTCCATCTAGTGGAAGTAAAACAAAATTGTACGCTAAGAAAATCAAAGACAAACAACATTCACTTCTTTTAGGGCTAGTAGAATCAGTAACGATCCTGTAAAACGAGTCCTTCTACTAAAAACATAGCTCTAACCAAACAAAGATGCAAAAAAAAGAAGAAAAGTAATTGTCAATTTCGAGTTTTCTAAAAACCCTGAAGTAAATAACAATGGTACTATGCGAAAATCCATTAAGCCAAATAAAACCAATGTAAGCGAACAACAACAACATTAAGAACAACACTAAGTCGAAACGGAGATGCGGTTGAATGTAATTTTTCGTTTAATGTAGTGTTAACTGAACAGAGAAGAAAGAAGGCGCAACGCGAAATATATCTACATATTCTGTCACCAGTGTACCCATTTGCGAAAACATAGAATCTCAATCATTACTACTGAAAAAATCAAGCATAGATATTATAGCTGCACAAGAGAATGAAGAGAGAAGCAAAATTAAAACAAATCACACCGCGCTAAGCATAACAAGCTCTAGGAAATCGTAAACAAAACAAAAATGAATGTAACGGACAGGGGAGAACTAATCAAGCTTCAAGTACGTGTTTGAAATCATCAAATTAAGTAAACCAAATGACATCTGAAACTTGCTGAAACAAAACATATTGGAACTAATGCCACTATACAAAACAAAAAATATCCACATTATACTCTCTTTACATAGACACAGACACACCCATACAACTGCACACATTCGCGCATACCGCTAAAAAGAAGGAAAATTGGAAAATCAAAGCAAAAATCACAACAGTAAAGAACACTATCTCTAATGCAGATGCAAATCAAGTGAAATCCCACAAAAAAAAAAAACAGATGAACAACATAACATAACAAACAAAGAAAACAACCGAAAAAAAATGCTCATACCATGAGATGTTAATTGTTGAGAAGTTAAATAAAAATGTATTGAAAATCTACCAAAAACCAGTGGTCCCAGATGCAATTCACGATAAGCTACGAGCCAATCCGACTGATAGTTTCGGTTTTATCATGGCCTGAATCGCAGTCCTGTGGTGGAACCATAATAAAACCGCAAATGTCAATTGGCACGCTGTGTTGCTTGGATTGGATAACACCAGTTTGGGGTTGAGTCTCATTTCGACTATGAGAAGATATCACATGGTTCCCTGGAAATTTGAATTGAAGCGCGTTTCACTTCTACTGTTGATCAGTTGATTTTAGAAATTGATTGATGGAAAATAAGTCTGCTAGAATTGAAGGCTTACTTGGGAATTCACTAATCACGAATGACGTTTTCTATCTATCTGGCAAAATAAAAAGAGAAAGTTGAAGATACCTAATATCCATCCCAATAAAGACTGTACTCGAAAAAAATAGACACAAAATTGGTCTCCAAAATTTCATTTAGAGTCGGAATTTTTTTAAACTACAACATTATGGTTAGGTTTCTACTTCAGTGGTTTATTGGATCTTTTCTTCATGACCGAATGTCCGCACTGTGTCCTTGACATAACTCATAACTTTTTGGACTGTAGTGGGGACGACTTCTTTTGATACTCTTATCCAGTGTTTCATAGAAGCCAGCTCGTTCGCGAACTTTTTAGTGTTTTAAGAAAATTGGCGTTCATGATGGCCCAAAGTATTTTGGTACAAAAACAACACTTTTATCTCTAACACCGGTCGCGCGTAGTGGCCAAAGACCGCAGGGAGGGCAGCAGGCAATTTTGTAGGTACACGTTTTGGTAGATTTTTCCATTTATAGTACCCTCTGGCTCATCTCTCTACACCTACAGATGGCCTGCCTAACCAAGAACTTTTTGGCGAATTTGTCCACCTTCTTCTTCTTTACCTTTTCAGGAAAGGCCAACCGTTTTGTGGCAATGTAAAAGCCTGCCCCGGAAATTGCTTCACCGGATCAGCTGTCTTAGATTTTCTGCAAGGGGTGGATCGCTCAGCACACTTTTCTACTGTGCTATTTTTTTTGAGTGTGTCTACAAACGTTGCAATGTTTTGAGAATGTGCCAAAGGCTGGGGGTGCAACACATTTAAATCCAGATTCAAGATGATCTAAAAATCCCACGCTAGCGAATCAATCTTTAAAACCCGCATTAATCCACCGATGGTGAGACTGAACCCTTCTTACACTTCACCAAAATAACGAACTCAAATGTGGCCAATATGGTACTGGATACATATTTATATAAGAAATATCGAAGTGATTAAAATATGACATTAAAAGTGTTTAACAACCTATTATATAAAAGAAGAAATTACACAAATATTAGTAGTTTCGTATATTTAGTCCACAGAATGAATTATTAGACAATCCTAAGCGCCAATTTTGATAATCAATATGGATTCAAGATGCTTAATAAGTACATGTTCGTTGAAAATTGTGTAGTTATGGTTAATGGAAACTTTCTGTAATTTTCAAATATACTCGATGCAGATCAAAACCATTCGAGCCAATCGATCCTGCTCTAATTCTATAGAGTCGCATAGTGTGCCTAGTCCGCTGTATGTGCTATACAACACCCCAGATGCGACACAATAGAATACAAGCGGCAACGATGGGTGTGATTGGTCTTGTTTGGTTTTGCACTGCAACGAGTATATTTTCATCTCACAATTATGTGCTCTCAAGTATTGTTTTGGTCATATCTCCATGAAAGATTATCTAATCATAATGAAATTTTGACCAGTTATTCAGAGATTTCATATTTTTGATTTGGCACCAACAAAACTAAAATCGGTACACAAATAGCTCAGTATGTAATCGGAGACTAAACTGTTTGATTACTATTATAATAGGCCGTCAAGTACTGTTTCGTTCATATCTTCGTAACGAAATGTCCGAATGAAAAAAAAACAATAACGTTCTATGGGAATGTTGTAGCTTCCATTTGCCGTCAACAGAACTGAAATCGGTTCACAGATGGCTGAGAAACCGATGTAACATTATTTGTAACGCACACACACATACACACACACCCACACACCCACACACACACATGCATACATACACACAGACATGTGCTCAGTTCGTCGAGCTGAGTCGAATGGTATATGACACTCGGCCCTGTGGGCCTCGGATAAAAAGTCGAGTTTTCAAGCGATCTTAATACCCTTCTATTGATGTAAGAAGGGTAAAAATGTAGTTGCAGCTTGTGAATCTTAATCCATCAACTTGCATCGTGCTGCATCTTTTTGCAGTAAATCTTTAAAATCTTCATCAAAATCTTTAAAATCATTTTTCTATTTACTAAGCGTGCGCACATCGCACAAAAGCAAAACAAAAAAAATCCTGCATCTGAGATAGAGTCGCGCTCCCTGGCCGAAGGTGCCGATATGTTGACAACCCAAATTGTTATTTTCTGCTGAGCCTGGCAACCAGGCAGTGCATATTGGCTAGGTTGCTGGTTGCTTACTTCTGTAAGCTCAACTGTCAAAAGTGTGCTCCAGTGTGCCACACATGTGGAATGGATTGAAAGTCGAAGTGCCACAGCTATGAAACTTGTTCGTCTAGTGTGTAGGACATCGTGGCTGGCACATTGTTCTGAGCAACTTACCCTTGGTTTTCTGCCTTTGCCTGATCACCGCTGAGTCGTCTGGTTCTCTTTGCAGGAATCCTTGGGTGTTTTCCTAACCATCTGTGGGACGCGGTCCGATGTTTTTTTGGCGGATCTGCTCTTATTCCGTGACAGCCGATAACCAGATTGTGATTTTTAAATTTTGCCAACGTAAACATTGCAGCTCAGTCAAAATTTCATCATATTTTACCACACGCTAAATAGTTACAAATTTCATTTATTTGGAGTCCAATGTATATGGTAAATAGCTTCGTGGAATTCTCGAAATCAACACAGTAACGTTGTTGGTGGGCATAAAGAGAATATTTAGTAGTTTCTATTTAATTCCATCATCATTTCGCTCATTTATGACAGTAACAGCTGATTCGTTTAGAATGTGCAGTGGACTGATGCAAATTTTGAAAGCGTGAATCCACAATGCTTGAACCGTTTCAAATACGGTCCCATTAAGTCTTATTAAACGTACCTAAGCCGTTGTGTAACTAGCTAAATATCGCATATAGCTCAAATATTTTATGAATTATTTTAAAAAATGCTATCGATCGTTGCATATTGGGCTGATTCAAGGAACACATACCCTATGTGCACTTTTTAAACGAGTAACGATAATGAGATAAATTGACCGATCTCAGCAGACCGTGCGATCGCACTTAAAAACTTCTCTCACTTCTTTTTGTGCTTTCGAAGCAACAGGAAGTAAACAAACTTTGAGATGCTAGGTTCGGGCAATTGAGAATTCAACTATAGAGTTAGGCAATCGTTGCCAGACCAATACTCCTCCTCAACTTCATCAACTTGAACCTTCCCGACGACTTGGTAAGTAGTTAGGTCCGCTGCCATCTCTTCTGTCGTGTAGTTGATCAGCTGAGAAATCTTCTCGTTGCACATCATTCGGATGTAACCCTCACTTGACTCAATATGCTTCGAGCGATAAGTATTTCTTTCCAATTCGAAGAAGATGAAGCAACTTCACCGAATACTTAAAACAGCCTCTGAAAGCATAACGCATCTCCGCTTAACGTAACGTACTTGGACTCCATGGATTATAGAGTAACGCAGTTCAGTAAACGACTTGCCAACGACACCACCGCATACAGAAAACCCATAGACTAACTGGAAACGAACTATCTTGGAAAAACTACTCCTGCCGTTCACTATCGGGTTCGGGCCTCTCGAGCGCAGTCCGTGTCAGAGTATCTCACCTACTTTCCATGCGAAACACCATAGTGCTTGCGCTAATTCTTCTTTGCCTTCCTGTACAAGACCACTCGTTTGGTGGCTACCCAATCCGCATCTCAGGATGCACATACACTGCTTCGCAGGATGGAAGCACGCACGGCAATACACCGGCTCCAAAAAGGCTTCTGTAATTCGTGATATCATCAAGATGTAGATTCGAATCATCAGCCTTCGAGAAACCCCCACATGGTCGATATAGCCTTCAAGAAAGACGCTGTACTTTCCGTCAAGTCTGGAAATCTCCAGACCCAGAAAGTAGTTCATATAACCTAGATCAGTCATCTCGAACTTAGGAGCACTATAGATCTCCTCTATCTCCTCTGCATGACTCTCGCTGCCAACCAGAATGTCAACATGAACGAGTAAGTAGACGCGCTTCTCGTTGACAACCTTAGTTTAGAAGCACGGATCAACAGTGCCCTGTTCGAAGCCCGTGGAAAACGGAGTGCAGCCGTTGGCTCCAGCATCGGGCCGCCTGCTTCAACCCGTAGCTGCTCCTTCTCAAACAACAGACTAACTTTTCCTAACCTTTGACTTCGATTCGATTTGCTGATGTTTTTTGGCGTATTGGATCCTCAATTACAATTTATATTACCGTAATGTGTGTTTAAAATACTTGAACATGTTTTTACATAGCCGTAGGAACGCAACACCTTAGACGTACCGCAACCCGAGCAAAGGATTATATCAAATTGATAACAAGTTCTATTACCAGGTTATCATTTTTTAAACACTGAATATGTTATCATTCAGGCTGAATAAACAGCCAAAACAACAGAATGAATAACAAAAACATACTCGTTGAATATCATAACAATAACTTATTTTATTATCACTGCGAACAACTTGATAACAAATCCTGAATTGTAAGCAAATTTATTGAAATAGTATCAAATTATGTTATCAATTTGAAATCAAATTCTCATGCCAATAACTGAAAAACATATTTTGATTAAAAGCAAAATTTCTTGTTCAAATATGCTGAGAATATTCATAGTTTTACAATTTAACTTATAACGTTCATAAAAAATAGTGTGTTCAAAATGATAACATATGATAACAAAATTTGCCAATGGTGATAACTAAATTTGTTATGCGATAACAGCGGAAATCAAAACGATAACTGAGATAACAGAACTTGTTACTTATATGATATCAGCTTGTTATTTTCCTTTGCTAGGGAAAGCTCTTTTCTATCAGTCTTTTCGGAGCATCTCCTTTGTTCAAACTCATTGAAAGCCTTGCATGCTCGTCCAGAGGGAAACCTTCAAACAACGATTCCCCTGCAAACGCATACTCGCGAATCTAGCGATTTGAGATCGGCTCCCTGCTTTACAACTCCTTGGTCCCAAGTATACCTTGCTCCTTGCAAAGTGTACTTTCACTTTTCAAAACTATAATCTTTGTTTTTGTTTTGATTCACTGTGTTATCTTGACAGAATATTTGAGGGGTTGTTCGATGTCAATTATGTTTTAAGAGCGATTCCCCAACAAACATCAATACTGAATAGCTGTTTTCTCAAACAAATTTGGAGAAGTTGTTCAGTTTTTTCCTCTAGAAAGCTGAATAACTTCTCCAAATTTGTTTGAACAAGCGGTTATTCGAAACTGGTGTTTGTTAGGTCATTACACTGAGCTATTTGCTGAGCCAAAAAAACTACACCTATTTCTTCTTTCCAACCCCTACAACCCCTCACTTCTACAGACAATTTCCTCTGAAGCGATTCCTAATTTCTTTCCGATAGCAGGTTCACCTGGTTGTTCTTCGATCTACGTTAAATCGCTCAAGCCACGTGGTTCCAGAAACTAGAATTGCGATCCTTGTTGATTGCGATCTGGTCAACAATCAATATGCAACTAGCGATTTGAAATTGGTTCACTGTTGTAGAACCCCTTGGTCCAAAGTGCACCTTGAAGCCTGCACCTTGCTATGCATATTTGCGCCTTTGTTTTGATTTGCTGTGTTATTTTGACAGAATATTTGAGAGTGTGTTCATGCGAGTTCATTATTAGGGGCGCATTATCGAGCTTGGGACCGAGGTTGGGACCGATGTTCTAGTACTGACTGAGCCAAGAAAAAAATCGTATTTGTATGGGACCTACTGGTCTTAGAGTTAGTCTATGATCTGGTCGTTCTTTATGTCCAGGAAACGGTATGCTTTCCGCCTTCCGCGTATCCAACGAACGATGTCCGATCCGTCGATGTGTGACTCACATAGATCGATGCTAAGCTTTGGTCACAATTGCATACTATGATATTGCATCAAACGGTACAAACCACCACTCCTCTTGGCTACCAGCATAGCTTCCTGATCTATCTGCACCTGATCTTTTTTCTTTATCTCATTGGTGGATTTCATGTCCTTTATCTCAACTATCCTTTTATCCTACATGTCCCATGCAAATAAAGGGTGATACGGTCAAAATTTGGTCAAGGGAAAACGCGTGTAAATCGGCGAAATCGTTTATTTA
Source organism: Aedes japonicus (assembly GCA_034211315.2). NCBI lineage: Eukaryota > Metazoa > Arthropoda > Insecta > Diptera > Culicidae > Aedes > Aedes japonicus. Next base: position 28,693 of record JASCZW010012758.1, read on the forward strand.
AAAAATCAAATTAAATTTCTTTTTCAAGTTCAATTAGTATAAAATTCAGGAAAAATATTCAGTTAGGCTTCCGCTTTTCCAAATCCGAATTGCCGGGCCTTACGCTTGACCCCTGCTATCAGATTTTGTACAGCCACCTTGTCCACCTTCTTCACCGCAGAAAGCCAGTTTGCCTTGAACTGCTGCTCGTCCTTAGCAGTTTTTTTGGTCTTCTTAGGTTCCGCTTGACAATAGCCCAGTATTTCTCAATTGGGCGGAGCTCTGGCGTGTGGGAGGGTTCTTGTCCTGGGAACCACCTGCACGTTGTTGGCGCGTACCACTCCATGGCCTTTTACCGTAATGGCAAGATGCCAAATCCGGCCAAAACAGTACGGAACAACCGTGTTTCTTCAGGAAAGGCAGCAGACGTTTATTCAAACACTCTTTCACTGTACAATTTCTTGGTTGACAGTCCCGGAAGCTATGAAAATGCTGCTTTTCAAGCCACAGGTACAGATGGCTTGCAAACCAGTATTTCTTTGCGAACTGACAGTTTCGTGTGCTTGAAAATATCTGCTACCTTTCCCTTCCTTTTGCCGTATAAAACTCCTGTCCCGGAAGCTGCTTGTAGTCGGCTTTGACGTAGGTTTCGTCGTCCATTACCACGCAGTCAAACTTCGTCAGCATCGTCGTGTACAGCCTCCGGGATCGCGCTTTGGCCGTCGTATTTTGTTTATCATCGCGATTTGGAGTCACTACCTTCTTGTAAGTCGATAGTCCGGCTCGTTTTTTGGCTCGATGCACGGTTGTAGACGATACACCCAGCTTATTTGCGGCATCTCGGAGAGATAGGTTAGGACTTCGCTTGAAACTACCGGCAACTCTCTTTGTCGTCTCAGCGGCTTCCGGTTTTTGATTTCCCCCCGATCCAGACTTCCTGGCTGTCGACAAACGTTCCTCAAACACTTTAATTACATTTGTAACGGTTGATTTGGCAACTTTTAGCGATTTTGCCAACTTTGCGTGCGAGTAGCTCGGATTTTCGCGATGCGCGAGCAAAATTTTGATACGCTGCTCTTCTTGCTTGGACGGCATTTTGACAACTGAAGAGTGAATTCCAAAATCAAAATAGGAGCAACATTCTACACACACACACCTTCAAAATGAGGGGTGTTCAGGTTTTTTAAATGCAAAATTGAAAGAAATACGTCAAGTTGATATTGACCAAATTTTGACCGTATCGCCCTTTACAAAGAATCCTTTCTTCATTTTCCCGCCTTTTATCCCGAAACTCTTTTTACAATTTGTGACATGCAACACCACCCCAGTTCACTAACTAAGTACAATTCTAAAACAAAACTAGAAAACACTAACTAACTAATAAAAACGTGACAGTACATTAAATACAGCAAGCTTATGTTAAAATTCGTTTAATTTTGTAACATACAGATTCACTAGTACCATAGACTAACTCTTGTTGCTAGTACCTAGTACCGAAAAGCGCAAGAATGAATTGCAAGATGCAAGGTGCAAGGTGTATTTGGGACCAAGGGGTTCCAAAGCAGTGAACCAATTTTACCTCTACTATTTATAGGTTTTATAACAGCCCTAAAAAAGATAGGAAATTAATAACGAAGTCTGTGTTAGTAACATTATGATGATGATGATGATAGGACCTACTGGTCTTAGAGTTAGTCTATGATTCTACTGTTGTTTGTGATCTTCAAGCTCCTGTATGAAGGGCCAAATACGTTTGAGCGGGCCCGTAAGCAGAGACACTTACGCGAAACCTGCGAATAAAGGGAAGAGAAACTCCTTCCAAAAGTAAGTTCACACATACATAGTCGAGCCACTCGATTGACAGAATAAACCCAATAGATGTGTTCGAAGAGCCCGCCCTCGTTCCACGAAATGTTAACAATAGGGAGGAGGCAGTCCCGTGCTCCCTATCCAAATCGTTTCACTTGGGTGCCCTGATGGTCCCTCCCTTTTTCCGTTATATATTATGTCGATATGATGATATTCAGTATATTTTGTAATGGTCATTTGATTGCTTACCTTGTGTTTGAAAATTTGTCTGAAAGTAAAATTGGTTAGGGTTTATACCGTTCTTTATTGCTCTGTGTTGTCTCGATGTTACTGCATTTGATAAGTTGACTTTAGGATGACGATATGATATTGCTCGTGGTCAAAGGATAGGGAAGAGAATAGAAAGGAAAAGGGATTAGTGATTGGTAACACGCTATGCGCATGTGAACTTTTCATGGTGATATTCTCACAACGGCCGTTCAGAATGGTTCGACGGATGCATATGAGAGATCATTCCCGTTGAGTTTTCGCTCGTTTACTCAATTCCATCATGTTTGGTTATAGAATACAAGAAATGTTTTACAACGTGCTTCATTTGGGAATAACAGCAACAATCAATATGTAACTAGCGATTTGAAATTGGTTCACTGTTGTAGAACCCCTTGGTCCGAATTACACCTTGAAGCCAGCACCTTGTTATACATATTTGCGCCTTTGTTTTGATTTGCTGTGTTATTTTGACAGAGTATTTGAGAGTGTGTTCATGTGAGTTCATTATAAGGGGTGCATTATTGAGCTTGGGACCGAGCTTGGGACGATGTTCTAGTACTGACTGAGCCAAGAAAAAAATCGTTTTTGTATGGGACCTACTGGTCTTAGAGTTAGTCTATGATAACAGGGCAATGATCCCCCATCGCATCTTCAAGTGATCATTACAAGCTGTCCATTTGGTTCAGGCAAAACGGTGTATGTGTTAATTATCTCTAAAAAGGAGCGAAAGTGAATGAAAACCACGATAGAATGAACAGATCGAATAAAACTTAAAGTAAAGCTAAATAGGATTTAGTGAAAGCATCTAGAACTTCTATCTCATTTTTCTCAATTCCTTTAAAATGTTAGATACGTCTATTTGAAAATTTATGCTTGATTTATTCACTACGCTAAAGGTAATTTGAAGTGGAGTAAAATGAATACAAAAAGGGATTCTTTAATGCTAACGAAGTCTGTGTTAGTAACATTAACGAACAAACTATTGGAATCATCGACTTTCACAAATGTAAGATGTGACCCTGGATGTGACTCTAGATTTTGCTGATATTTCATATATGTATAATTTACTGCTGAAGCTGTTTTTGAATACAATTGCTAGAAATATATTTTCAATCGATTGTTGAAAACATTTAGACAATCTAGATAGGAGAGAATGAGTTATTTATTACCATTCAAAAGCTGAAAATTTTCATGACACTTCAATATTAAAGGGCGATACGGTCAAAATTTGGTCAATATCAACTTGACGTATTTCTTTCAATTTTGCATTTAAAAAACCTGAACACCCCTCATTTTGAAGGTGTGTGTGTAGAATGTTGCTCCTATTTTGATTTTGGAATTCACTCTTCAGGTGTCAAAATGCCGTCCAAGCAAGAAGAGCAGCGTATCAAAATGTTGCTCGCGCATCGCGAAAATCCGAGCTACTCGCACGCAAAGTTGGCAAAATCGCTAAAAGTTGCCAAATCAACCGTTACAAATGTAATTAAAGTGTTTGGGGAACGTTTGTCGACAGCCAGGAAGTCTGGATCGGGGGGAAATCAAAAACCGGAAGCCGCTGAGACGACAAAGAGAGTTGCCGGTAGTTTCAAGCGAAACCCTAACCTATCTCTCCGAGATGCCGCAAATAAGCTGGGTGTATCGTCTACAACCGTGCATCGAGCCAAAAAACGAGCCGGACTATCGACTTACAAGAAGGTAGTGACTCCAAATCGCGATGATAAACAAAATACGACGGCCAAAGCGCGATTCCGGAGGCTGTACACGACGATGTAATGGACGACGAAACCTACGTCAAAGCCGACTACAAGCAGCTTCCGGGACAGGAGTTTTATACGGCAAAAGGAAGGGGAAAGGTAGCAGATATTTTCAAGCACACGAAACTGTCAAAGTTCGCAAAGAAATATCTGGTTTGGCAAGCCATCTGTACCTGTGGCTTGAAAAGCAGCATTTTCATAGCTTCCGGGACTGTCAACCAAGAAATTTACGTGAAAGAGTGTTTGAATAAACGTCTGCTGCCTTTCCTGAAGAAACACGGTTGTTCCGTACTGTTTTGGCCGGATTTGGCATCTTGCCATTACGGTAAAATGGCCATGGAGTGGTACGCCGCCAACAACGTGCAGGTGGTTCCCAAGGACAAGAACCCTCCCAACACGCCAGAGCTCCGCCCAATTGAGAAATACTGGGCTATTGTCAAGCGGAACCTAAAGAAGAACAAAAAAACTGCTAAGGACGAGCAGCAGTTCAAGGCAAACTGGCTTTCTGCGGCGAAGAAGGTGGACAAGGTAGCTGTACAAAATCTGATGGCAGGGGTCAAGCGGATTTGGAAAAGCGGAAGCCTAACTGAATATTTTTCCTGAATTTTATACTAATTGAACTTGAAAAAGAAATTTAATTTAATTTTTTTAATAAACGATTTCACCGATTTACACGCGTTTTCCCTTGACCAAATTTTGACCGTATCACCCTTTAGATTTTCCAATTAATTATGTTAAACCCCCATAAGTTTGCGGACGATGTTATCATATGCTGGATCATATGTTATCTAGTGATCCTCAGAGTACAGAGATATGCGGAAGCGGCCATGTTGAGCCAATCGAGCAGCGAGAACTGTCAAAATCTGAGCCAAACGAGCATGTTTACTGTTTGCTGAAATGTTTCGGTAGCTAAGTATTGAAATGGAGTTAAAATAAATGGTTTATATTTATTACGCTTCAAAAATCAAAAATCAATCATTCGTATTCTGCTGAACTCGTGGTGTAATAATAACATAATATTTCACTATTATCTGTGTTCGATAATGTTGCTTGTGTTGCTGCAATGAAATTTTTTTGGAATTTGTACAGAAGACCGTTTTGCATTTTAGTCAAATAATTTCACTGGTGCCGTGTTGTCAATATTTTGAAGAGAATTCTGCTCCAGTGTCTCGCAGTGATCGCTTCCCTCATAGCCGTTCAATAATGAAATCGCCAAGTCATTAGGACAATAGGAATCACCTACATACTCATTCAAGTCTGCAATAGTAATCATCAGAGTATTCGGAAAGTTACTAGTCGTCCATAAGACAGGCCAACCCGCTTCCAGTCTTGTCTCGATTTTGTAATGTACATATACGGTGATACATTGATGTACACCAACAATATTCAAGCTTATGTTGACACAATTCGATAAATTAACACCTCCACGGTTTGTGCAAAACTTTGCAATACACTTCATAGTTGATAGTTTTTTAAATATATAATAAACAAATTACTTGTACGTTATAAATGTGAACAATAAGAGCTAACAACGACGAAGTCACGCACAAAGCTGTAACATTTTACTCTGCGGAAGTGTTAGCAGCTTTTGTGAACAAAACGAACACCGTTGCCAAACCGTCGGATTGAATTTCCGCATATCTCTGTACTCTGAGGATCACTAATGTTATCCAACGTAATAAAACCAGAGGCCATTATGGCCCAAACATTATGATATCGGCAACGGAAAACGGCAAAGCCCGATCTATGGTATGACCATAGACTAACTCTAAGACCAGTAGGTCCCATACAAAAACGACTTTTTTTCTTGGCTCAGTCAGTACTAGAACATCGGTCCCAAGCTCGGTCCCAAGCTTAATAATGCGCCCCTAATAATGAACTCACACGAACACACTCTCAAATATTCTGTCAAAATAACACAGCAAATCAAAACAAAGGCGCAAATATGTATAACAAGGTGCTGGCTTCAAGGTGTAATTCGGACCAAGGGGTTCTACAACAGTGAACCAATTTCAAATCGATAGTTGCATATTGATTGTTGGTATGACTGCTTGTCGGAAAGAAAACAGACTAGATCCAAGCCGATTCTAATTGGACATATCGAAGTCATTTACAGCAACTGTCAAAATTTCCGTTTTCCGTTCCGTTTCCGTTATCATTGTGTTTGGGCGGTAACTCGAGCTAGAACTCGAGTGATAAAACCATAAATAGAACAAGAATTTCAGATCCACTCTATGAAATATCAGTGACGTCAACATATTTTTCATTACTCGTGCCTAAACCTATTTCACAAACACCAGAAAAAAACGACCAAACAATTTTATATTATCACATGTCCACTCTACCATGACAACGGACCGGGAGGTAGAGAAACAGCAACAGAGAGTTGTTTCATTGCGCTATCGCAAGTTTCTAAAGAACAGATACAGGCGTGGAAGAAATAAACAAGAAAAATGAACCCACAAAAATCTGCTGGTAAGGATGAATTCATTCACAATCCAAGAGGAACGGTTACGAAGCACGCATACTCCAAACCGGCTTTTTCCCTACTAATGTGTCGGTTCAATTTAAGGGGAAGCACACCGATGTACCCTCTTTCATGGCTTGCTCCCAAAACTTGTGGAATCGGAGAGAACAACTTTAATCAATACTGCTTCTACCAACTACCAAACGACACTCGACCCAGTACAGTCAGTCAAATTCCCGTCAAGGTTGATTCGCTGTAGAGCAAAAAACGTCTAAAACTCAGTTAAACAAAAATCTCCCAACTGTTTCAACCCGCAGACAGACAAGCAGTCAATTACATCAACCCGGTCAAGTCTCGCACCTATAGTCTTATCATCGCTCATAAATTCATGTAGAATGTTCATAATACTCATCTTTCTGAACCATTGAATAATAGAGCCACTCTGATAATCTTTCGCACTTCACCACCCAAAGCGGAGCGAACGAAGCTGCTGTCCAAATTAAAGCTTCCTCTGATGTTATCAGCTGCTGCCTGCTGACCGATTCATCTTGCTCTTGGTTACCGGACCGTGAAACTCATAGAAATCTCAACCTCGCGCAGTGATATTACAGCAACCAATCAGTCAGGGAGACACTGCTCGGGATCGATCCTTGGGGGAACCGGAAAGTTACATAATCCGCTCGGTGCTCGCTCCAGAAAAGTTCCAGTCAGCTAAAACAAGGTGTGTTTGTGAAGTTCGAGCTTATTCTTGCACGTTAACCGAAGTGCAAGGCAGTGCAGTTTTGACTTTATGTTGGAATAGGAAATTCAATAGGCAGCGAGTGGAAAGGTCGAATTCATTATTTAGATTTTCTGGTGTTCATTCGATCCAGCAAAACCGAAATAGAAAACCACCGCCAGTCGTCCAACAACAGCAGTGTGTTCGAAGATTAGTTTTTAAAGTGTCATATTTTGTAACACCTCCGAGCCCAGTAGGCTTTTTGTGATTGCATTTATATTCATAACAACATGTCGTCACTACCTCGCGTCAACTTGGACGAACCTCGATACGACCAGAGTACCTATCTTAATCGAGCTAAGCATTTTCTGATTGTGACCAATCCGCTGAATGTGTTCGCCACCGAGGAGCAGCTGGATCGGGCGGCCCGGATCGTTAAGGATTATCGGTGAGTGCAATCGCGCGGCGAATACTTTAATTCCTTGGTGGTTGCTGTTGAAGATAAGACTGTAGGGGTGAAATGATGATTTACATTTTGTATTTAAAGTAATACCCTACGACTATTAAACTTAGGTAAATGATTTTCAATATTTAAAATAATATTTTCTTTTATTTTTGAGTGATTTCCAAGGTCTGTACTGTTTTTCTTTTCAAAAATATTATTTTCGTATTCATCGCGTTCATTGGTGCTGATTAGTTCCATCATGAAATATTTAAGAAATTTTCATTGATTTTCACTAATATCTTGCTAATCCTTTGACGGATACGCTTCAAATAATTGCTTTCACGCCGGATTTTTATCGATGACCATGCGATAGACGCAATCGAACGCGTTCAGGATTCTGCAGACGGTCGCGTTTTTTTTCCGCCGCGACAGCGAATAATCACGGCGAAGCATACCGCGTATGCACTCTCAACGACTATTCAAATCGATTGATTGTTTCCGTGCTTTTCGACAGACGGTTTGTTGTTTGACTTTATTTTAGTGACAGCGATTGACCCGCTCCAGAAGTATCTGTTATAGCAGGGTATCCCATCAAGTTTGATTACTTCCACGACAACAATTGGTTCTGTGTCTCCCATCTATGGGTACTCAATAAACATGGATTTCTACGCAGGCCAAATTAATACAACTTGAAGTACTTTTATTATATTTAACTTATTTTTAAGTCAAATTAGCACAGGTGAAAATTTGTATTTTAAGTTCATTTTGAATATATCAGTATTTCATCAATTGCATTTTCAGTATTTTTAAAATCATGACTATCATTACAACTTCAAAACTACCAAATAGACATTTCATTTCTGGATTGTTTATTGGCTTATCAGATACCTTTCAATCTGTAGAGTTTATTTTTCTTTGGGACCCATGTTTTTGAAGCTTGTAAATATTAAAAAACGATTTAAAATAACTTTTAAATTACCCATTTGGTCCTCTCTTCTCCAATCTGATGTTTCTCTTCTGTGAATTTACCGGAACTAATTTATCTCTTCACTCCTAAAGAATGTTTCGAAAAGTAGTTAGCATCATTAATTTTCGAATAAAAATGTGAAAAATTAAACAAATTTTAACCTTAAGTTTTCGATTTATTTGAAGAAAATAACATGTATATTAATAAAAAAATCTCAGGTTCTATCAAACACTCGCACTTTAGACTTGCCATTCTTCATTAAATGCTGCACAGTTGCTTCTTTGGCTTTCCTGGTGGCTGCTGTCCAGTTTTTCTGGAACTTGGAAGTGTTTGCGTTTCAGTTCCGAGTGTTTTTGAAATTGTCGTGTTCAATATCGTAGATTTGTGAATACATGTGCAGGAAGTGATCGCATGTGGTTGTAGTTTTCTCCGTCATCAAAGTTTGGCAGATATCGTTACCACAGAACGCAGCCACCATCCCACCGAAGTCTACACAACCCACCACCAGATGGACGGAAAACGACTCTTTTTGGCGGCCATGAGGGGTGGCGATAGAAAAGGCCATTACGAACTGCGCGACAGCAAGCACAATGAATGCGATTGGCTTGGGTCACTGGCCGTATGCTGAGGGCGGTGACCCCATGACCCATTAGACTCGCATATCCAGCTCGATAGCATTTTAATGAACGGTCGATAATCCTCGATCCTAGTGGAAAACACAAAATCCTTTACGAAAGCGAAAGCAAAGATATTAGTGCACATCAGTGGAAGCACTTAAACAGTGAACAGCGGTAACTGCCATGGAAGACAAAAGTGCTAACGCAAACTACTTGTCCGTTAGGACCCCGCTGTATTTTTGTACAGAGTCCCTGGAATCCCCGGTAGACGTACCGGAAGCCTGTCATTCCGAGTCCTTCAACATACTCGGTGGCCCAGGACGGTAGTAAGGAGAAGCCATCGTCATCCCTACCCCATCAACATCCGGAAGAGCGAACGCGCATCGTCGGAACTGGATACCCGAACCAGTAGAGGAAAATCAGCCGTCGAGAGGAGCAGTCTACGTGGATACGTGGTGGTGAAGCTGCAAGGGGCCCGAAGAACAGCAAGAAGGTCAGATAGACATTAAGAAAGTGGGAGATAAATACAATTTGTGAATGTGAAGTGCTCGAGGAGTTTTTATGCTAATCAGTGCGATTATTCCCTGCTTCGTGAAGCATTGTCCGGTGAGCGTGCCGACCCTGAGGTCATTGTAGTCGGGGAGTTTCAAAGGCGCTCCCGATTGAGGTGGCTAATACTTACAAACTCCTGCATATTTTAGAACACTGTTCTCTCAAAAGCCTGCCGCTTGACGATCGCCCAATACCGTTCAATTGGCTGAAGATCCGGACAGTTCGGGGATTGATGTCCTTTTCCATGAATTGTACATTATTGTTTACCAACTACGGTAGAACCGAATTGGCGGAGTTAAAAGAAGCCAAATCTGCCCAGAAAAAAGGAGGAGCCTTATGCTTTCTGTACAGTGGAAGAAGAGATTGCTGCTCTTCTTAAAAACATTCTTCCCCGTACACCTTGGCGTTAATTGTACCCTTTGTGACATAAATCGACGACCTCAAACCACAGGTACAAATCGCTAGCCAGACCATCACTTTCTGCCCAAAATAGTTTACCGTGATGTCAGCGTCATTCGTATAATACTGCGATCCGGGCAGGGCTCGCGAATCTTCATTGGCGTAGGTTTCGCCGTCGATCAGGATGCATCCATCTTTGTTCTCTAGAATGCGGTCATACAGTTTTCGCGCTTTGGTTTCGGCCTTGCTCCCGGGATTTTTTCGGCACCTTCTGTTTCTTGTACGTCCGAAATTTGATCCGTCGAATCATCTCGATGTTGAGACTGTTTAGTTGCGTGGTCAAATCCAGCGCCGATTCCGATTCCGACGTGATAACTTTCCGAACAACTTGTAATGTGGTCGTATTTTCCCTAGCTAAAGCTCAAGCTGAAGTTAAAAGACTTTAAATTGAATTTACCGAATAAATCGATTTGGAATTCAACTAAATGGAAATCTTTGTTGATGCAAAGCTAAACCTTGCTTAAGTTTGTTAAGATCAAAAATAGGAATTGAAACTTATTTCCCAAACTTTTACATTGATTTTCTTGATGATAACAATATGTTACTTACAACCTAATGAAAATTTGAGCTAGAATTATAGGCCAGAGTATTTACTGGACGAGTTTCCCTACTTTTTGCGAATCTGAATGAAATTTCTATAGACTATTGCACGGAAAAAGCTAACCTCACTTTTGACCATGAGAGTATAAAAGATAGTAATAACCGTCGTGTTCCCCGTCCTTTTTCTCACACACAAATTTCTGAACACAAGGGCACCAGTGCCTATCAAATCTGAGGTGACACGTCACTGTGATTTAGACTATAGGACCAAAATTTGCAATGCTTCTAAAAAATTCAAATGAAATTCTTATTAAAAGCGGTTTGTTGTATGATAGAAGAAAAAAAAACTACAATTAAGACATTTTCAGCAAAATAGAAACAAAATAAAAATACCCTTATTTAGCAGTTTTGGACTTTTCTTCCATCAATATCATTCGAATTTTTTAGAAGCATTTTAAAACGTTCTCCCTATACTTTAACATGGGAGCTGTCAGATTTATCACCACTCGTGTCTTCTTCCTTTTTCAACCAGGATTCGTACGCACTGACAAAACTACCCATGCAGCATCAAACATAGTAACCCATGAGTCAGCAGACACAATTTGACAGCTCTATCAGTCGAACTCTAACCGTGACGGCAAAAACAGTGAAGCAACTCCGTTCAGAAGTGGGCGCATTCAAAGAATGACACTCCACCGCGTCGAAAACGGACATCGTGCGGCACTTTGTGGATGCCGGATACGCCCGTTCCGGCATCTACAACATCTTGGCACTGTTAGACAACAATCAGAGCATCGAAAGAAAGCCCGGTTCCGGACGGCCGATGACCCTGAGCGATAAGAAGCACCAAAGGATGCTGAAGAGAAAGACCGAGGGAAAAGTGGCTGCATCGCTGCCGGCCAAACAGTGAAAAAGTACCTGGCAAATATGAACATACATGTCAGGAAGCGGATTTCGCGTCCACTGGTTTCGGAGTTGCAGGCAATGACGCATCGACAGCGGCTGAAGATAGTCAACTCGATTTCCCCCGGCGAATCGCGACTTGGCGGTGGTGATGGAGGACGAGGCCTATCTCACCCTGGATGGCAACGACTGGCAGGGCACTTCGTATTTTACGTCCCCCACGAAGGAAGTGAGCTCCGAGGTGAAGTTCATTCTACACACCAAGGTCCCTAGAAGGTGCTGATGTGGCTGGCTACAAGCGAGAAGGGGATGTCAAGGCCGCTCTTCTTTCGCTCTGGACTGGCCGTCAACGGGGAAATTTATAGTACGAAATGCCTACTGGAAGTTGCTTCGTTCATCAAGAAATACCATACGGGCGAAGAATATCGTTGGAGGAGATCGAGCGGTTGAATATCGGTGTTGGTACCCAAGTCGGCAAACCCGCCCAACGTCCCCCAGCTGCGTTCCATCGAGAATTTCTGCGCCAACCTGAAGCGTAAGATCTACTCCAACAGGAATTGATAAATAAAACGAAGAAAGAACTCAAAAACATGCCCACACTCATGTTTTCGTCCGCCATGGCGAATGCTCCGGTTAACTGCCGGAAGGCCGCTTCCATGGGAAAAGCAATTATCTGCTTATTTTTTATCACCATCCGCAAAATCTCCTTTTTTTTAATGCAAACTTTAGAGTTTACCTTACACTCAAAAAAATCGACACGTCACATCCACGTGAAACGCACGTAATTTTCGTCCACTGCCAAAACCAGTAATAAACACGTGTAATTCACGTAAGAGCTACGTGATTTCCACGTAAATCCACATTCTACGTGAAAATCATGTAATTGTTACGTGATTTTTCACGTACAATTCACTTGCACGCAATTTTCACCTGATTTTACTGAAGAAGATTTGAAGATTACGTGTTCAGGTGAAAGTTACGTGAAATTTCGCGTGGAAATAACGTGACGATTTTTTTGAGTGTATGTTTTCGAAATAATCGTTGCTAACCTTGCTCTCATACTCACCTCAACCAAATTCTTGACGCACTTTTTTGACAAAATCCGCACAGACAAATACAGACATATTTCAATGTTATTTACAGACATTTTGATCAGAGATGCCATATTCACAGACATGTCTGTAAATTTACAGACTTTTCATTTTTATTGCAGACTTTTTTAACGATGCCGACATTTTATTTATGTTGCAGACTTTTACAGACATATGCAATATTTTTTTTTAATTTCAAATAAAGGTATTCTATGAAGTTCGGATTTAAAACGTCTTTTAAACGGCCCGGAGGTAGTGTAGTGTTATGGTAGTGTTCAATCCCACGCGTGTTCAAACCCATGCGAAAAATTACTGTCAAATCGTTGGTAATATTCGTCCTTTGCTATTAAGTCACAACGAAAATCAAGGTTCACAACAATACAAATTATATTTGAGAAACTTAGAGACTTCTTCGAAAAAAAATGTCTCCTATGGTCAGGTAGAAACTTCTTGGAGTTTGGAAAGAATAAGCTCAGGAAAAAACTTTCCCGAATTTCAGGAAGAAACCTACCAAAGAGGGCACTATCTGTAGGGTCAAGAAAGAATTTTAAAAAAAATCAGTAAAGAACTTCTCAGAAGTTGCGAGGGGACCAAAAGTTTAGTTGGAACTACCCAGAAGTGCTAGAGAGTTTCCCTCAAGTTTCGAATCAAACATTCCAGAATTTCAGAATGAGAACTTCTCGAGAGATTATTTCGGCAGTTCAGAAAAGAACTTCTCAGAAGTTCAGGAAGAAACTTCTAACAACCTAAACAGATTTTCCAAGAAATTCTGGAGAGTACTTTCTCAAAGTTTTGCAGAAACTTTCCTCGTAGTTCAGGATAGGACTTATCGAAGTTTAGAAAGTAATTATGTTCAGGAAATCAAAAATACCAAATATTTCTGGAAGGTAAGGTTGGGTTCTTAAATGTGAATTTCGAAGAAAATAAGGAGTGACTACCAAAAAGTTCATGAGGATTTTTGCCTGAAATTCAGGAGGAAACTTCTCAGAATAAAGCAAAGAGCCTTGCAGAAGATCATGAGAGAGTTTCCCTGTAATTTAAGAGATACATAATTACTGCCTAACCGAAGAAGCAGTCTATATAAAAATCATTCATATGATCATAATGATATTGATGATCATGAGTGATGATGACACCATATTAAAATATGGTACACACCATCAATGGTTATTGTTAAATAAAAAAAAAATCTGTTGAATTTATCAAATGAAAACTAAATTTTGATTTCAAAATACCAAACTGGAAAGAGCGTTATAGGGAGAAAAAAAAACTATAGAAAATTGTGTCATCTATTCGAATGCTTCAAGCTTCAGTGTCACTTTAAACATATGAAACAATAATGTAAGGTTGCATACAATCTGAAAAATAAATGCAAACATGTTTACATAACTCGCTCTCTTATAACGTTTTTTCGTTGAAAGAAGTCAAATTTTCAAAAAAAAAATTACAGACTTTTATAGACATTCCCAGACATTTTAAATTTTTATCACAGACATTTGAAAAAAATATTTGGCATCCCTGAATTTGATGAACAATCTGGCATCCTGATCAGATCCTGAGACCACTCCCACATCAATCTCTTATTCTCAATTCTTTTGGACACGAATTATCCATACAAAAAAGTGTGTTTTGTATGGAAAATCTTTGTCCAGCGATCCACCGAATACGGTTTGTTATTGATATAAACTAATTTGTCCTTAAAACTAAATATCATGATTCATACAATCGCACAATTATTAATCCTCCGATCCAACCCATTCTCTTTCCTACCCCGGCAGCGCTGGCAAACCGGTCAACGACGTGACCTCGGTGGATGAGCTATGGGCCGCCAAGTACCTGTACGACAGTGCATTCCATCCGGACACCGGCGAAAAGATGCTGCTGATTGGCCGCATGTCCGCTCAGGTCCCGATGAACATGACCATCACCGGGTGCATGATGACCTTCTACAAATCGACGCCGGCCGTCATCTTCTGGCAGTGGATCAATCAGTCCTTCAACGCGCTGGTCAACTACACGAACCGATCGGGCAAGTCTCCGATCAGCCAGGAACAGTTGCTGACCTCGTACTGCATGGCCACCGGTGGCGCTCTGGTTACGGCTCTGTCCCTCAACCGGCTCGTACGGGTAAGTTCAGTCGGCACAAGCGGATCGTTCAAGTTCAGCGGGGTGATTAATTTTCTTTTTAATTTTAGAATGCAGCACCACTCGTTGGACGCCTCGTCCCGCTGGCAGCCGTTGCCGCGGCGAATTGTATCAACATTCCGCTGATGCGCATGCAGTGAGTATTTCCATAGAAAGATAATCGTGGTATTTTAACTCCATATGGCAGAGGGAGGGCTCGCCTGTTGTCACGTGCTCGTGCGGAAAATTATGCAATCCGTATGTGCGCGCAAAACAGCGGAAAATAATGCGCCATTTGGCGACACACATTTGGTGATGACGCGTTCTTGGAAAGTTGTTTGCTTGCGTCGCCACCAAAAAGAAGACAACAACAGTGTATTTAAAAATAGATCTGTTGGATATGGTATGTCGTCAATGATTGGAATGGTTGTATTTGTATTGAAAATTTTCTTGAAAAAGGATTATTGGACTTCGGTCTGGGAAAGATGCATCGTTATCAATCTACGATTGCGAGCATCTTAACGTCATCGAGTAAACATTCTCCATTCGAGACTATACAATCGCTTGGCATGTGGCTTGGAAGCACTAAAAAACCTCTGCTAACTGTTATCAGCGCACTTAGTTTCTGCCGAAGGCCATTTCTCGGCTAGCTTGAGTTCAACGTTATTAATATTCGTATTTCAACAGATAACCGCTGTTTTGTCGATGGTATTATTCAAAACAGGTGATTTCTGAAACAATTTTCATTACCAAATCTGAGGAAAATTTCTACAAACACTTAGAAAATTATGTCGAATAAGCAATAACACTTTCCCACCAATTTCAGAGAGCTCCAAAACGGCGTCACCTTGATCGATGAGGAGGGCAAGGAGCTTGGTCAATCGATGCGTGCCGCCAAGGAGGGAATCGCCGCCGTTACGTTCAGCCGAATCCTGATGGCAATGCCTGGCATGGGTCAGTTTTTTTTGTCTTCGACTCATTTCGACGAAAGCAATTTAACTTTCCCTTGATTTTCACAGTCTTCACTCCGGTGCTGATGAACACCCTCGAGAAGCGGGGCTTCCTCAAGCGCTTCCCGTGGGCCAACGCGCCCATCCAGACGCTGTTCTGTGGCTTCTGTCTGACGTTTGCCACTCCGTTGTGCTGTGCTCTGTTCAGTCAGAAGGCTTCCATCAAGGTGGACAGCCTGGAAGGGGACCTGCGCGAGAAGATTCGAAAGGATCGTCCGGAACTGCAAGTCGTCTACTACAACAAGGGACTGTAAGAAGTGGGTCAAGGTAGGCTGCTGGACACGAGATTGCGTGTAGTTAGAATTTCGATTGAATATCGGATGAAGAAAATTGGGAAACGTGCAGGGACAATAAGTGGTACCTTCACCACACCTTCATACATTGTTTGATTTGGTTGCTTGCGTTTTAGTAATCTTAAGAGAAATATATTGAGAGCTTAGTTTTAATGTAATTCTTCCTCGGAGAGCCACATATAGTCACCTAAGTCAATTTCAGCATTTCAATAGATTTCCCAGTTGATTGAGTCATGAAAGCACAGGTAAAGGAAACAGATTCCATTCCAAATGCGAAGGCATAGCGCACATCGTTTAACGCTCAAATTTTCAGAAAGACATTTACAATAGTTCTATTAGGGGTAGCGACAGTAAATGCAGTCGCTATCATTGACCATATTTTGTTATGATTTTTGTTATAGTATATGCTGTGTATGTGAAATCTTCGTCAGAAAATATGTGGAAATAAAGTGGACCGACGAAGTTGTGGGCTTATTTATTAATTATTTCTTTGATGACAAAATCCATTGCAAAAAGTTTGTGAATAAATACAAAAGCTCTTGGAATGAACGGGTTCATTCGAAGTTTATAGTTTAATTATAGAGACGTGGATCATATTTAGAGACACGCAGAGTGTCAAGCTCTGCTCAATTTCAAAACTACTTCTATTCAATTTTCACAGCCTGCCGTGCGCTAACAGAACAATCAATACTTTCTTCACAACTTTGTCCTAGCAAAAGAAAACAAAATTGTTGTCCACTACTAGAGCCTCGTGGTGATGAGAAATTATCTCCTTCTCAAACAACATCATCATAGATCGTAACTCCGCCACTGGGAGAATCGAACAACAATTTATTGTAAACAATGACTTAAAACGTAAATTTCCTGGAAACGCCAGGTTGCTTACATCTATATCCACTACCGACGGGAGGTAATAATTCTGTATCTGTTTCTGGTGCAGTTTTGTTTGTGGGAGCCAGCAGATCCCAGAAAAATACGCTAGAAGTCATTGTTTACAAATGTTACTTTCGACCTTTGGACCATTTTGTCTAGAACAATAGCCGTGAAGAAATACCAATTGAACTGTCCAGCGGGGTGCTAAACGAGCAACGTAATTAAACCACAGAGAACAGACCTTCATCTTCGGTCTGCTTTAAACCGACATTTCAAATGTATGTCGTTATGTTCCTGGTAGGGGGTGATTCAAAAATGACGTCCACTCTTTAGGGGGGGAGGGGGGTATCAAATTTGTGACAATATGTGACAGGGGGGGAGGGGGTAATAAAAATGTGACATCCAACAATTATGCATTAGGTAATCTAAATGTATCAGCGTTAATACACATTTTACTTAGTTGTGTGAGTGCAAAAAATTATTTACTGTTGGCATACATGTTTTTATCGTCAATGAGCACGAACCGCACGAGCTGGGCTGCATTCTGAAACTTCATCGAAGTTTGGTTTTGTTGAAAATCCTTTTGTGTTCGTTTTTGGTGGCGTTGAATTTTGATTTGATTCAAGCGCTCGCCGACGCATTTTGTCGTGCATACCCGCTGCGCAATTAACAAGCCAACCGTGGTGTGTGAATACTGGTGAGATATAAAAAAACGAATCCTATTGTGAAGAACTTTTCAAATCGAAAATCAGCACCTTGAAAACGGAAGCTTCGAAACCGAAAGATACACTGAAAGTTTTTTTAAGCCAGCAGACCTTCTGTTGCGAAAGGAGGGATTGATAAAAAATGTTCCAAAAATACCACCAGATGAAGGAACTCCAGCCTTTCAGATCTTCACAAGCTCCTCCGGATTAGGACAAAAAAGTTCCCTCTTATTTTGTATGTCCTAAATAGGATGCAATTTCCAAAGAATTGGATATTATTAATTCCTAGATTTCCAGCCTCCTGATTAGAGAGCGAAATGACATGCTTTCGGTATACAGAAAAGACGCTGTCTGACCTGATCAACCGCAGGAAAGCGCTAAATATGGCCCTAGAGAAGAAGGAATCAAATCAGCAACGCCAAAAGACAAGCAGATTGAACCGAAAGAATTTGAAACAAACGCTCATCTTACGAAGCGTCTCAAGATGCAACCTGATAAAGGACGACCTCCGATAGAGAGTAACCAAGCATATAGACTATTCCAGAAGGTATAAACACACTGTCAAAATAACAAACAAGTCATGTTTATTTTTAGTTTTAATAATTTTGTTTGTGGTTTATATGATATTTTACTTTCGTTTAAACAAAATATTTAATCATAGCCAAGACTCCTAACTTTTCCTCGAACATGACCCATTAGCACAGTGGTACTTCCCATCATTTTGACCACTTTTGGCCAATCTTTTTTAAATTTTTGGATGTCGTCCGCTGGTTTTATGAATTTTCGTAGCTTTGCTTTGGTTGAAAGTCTCGATTGGCCGTGCCTCCGGCAGTTCGGCGGATTCATGTCTCTCGGCACGAAACATACATTTTGACTTTTGTACCATTCTAAAGTGTCCTTTACGTAATGACATGACGCCAAATCAGGTCAAAACACTACTCGACCTTCGTGCTGCCTGTTCATCGGTAATGATCGCTTCTGGAGACATTCCTTAACGTATTTCTGAGTGTTCATCGTCTCCGTTGTGATGTACGGACTAGATGTTTTACCATACTCGCATTTTGCTTGCCAAACCATAACCTTCTTACCGAATTTTTCGGTAAAAATTGCCTTCTCCGTTTCGGGGATGTCTTTGTCTTCGCTTACAGTATAGAATTGTGGTCCGGGAAGCGTTTTGTAATCTAGTTTCACATACGTTTCATCGTCCATTATTATACATCTAGAATTTCTACACAATAACGAACCGTAGAGTTTGCGGGCCCGTGGTTTCATGGACGCGGCCTGTTTTGGGTTCCTTTTAGGTTTTTTCTGCGTTCGGTATATTTTTAGCCCAAGTCTTTCTTTTGTACGCATGACGTTACTCGACGAGGTCCCTAGTGTTCTCCATCCCGAGCGGAAGTCGCTTGTTTTCGCTTGTAGGCATCCCTGATAATTTTATCGATATCCGGACTAACAGAACCGGATTTTCGACCACTTTTCGGCGCATCTTCAAACGTACACTGTTCTCTATATTTTCGAATCGCAGATCGTACCGCTCCGACGATTACACCCTCTTCCTTGGCCAATTTTCTCAAGAAGAGTCCGCTCACAGTGCACCATTTGTGCACGATACATTTTCGTTGTTCCGGAGTAAGACCGCGCATTTTGATAGGTAACACAAAACTGAGCACTTTTTTGATGCTATGTCATTCAGAAATGTGCAAACAAAAGGACGCAGCCAAAACATGTTGAAATATTTCATCATATTCAAAATGACCGTTAAAATAAGGTGTGCTTGTACTTTCTGAAACAGTCGTTAGTTGCTGAAGACGTTGGTCGGTCTTGGTCAGCATGGAGCGTCAGCTGGGCAGAGAGGTGACGTTAAGAATTTGGAGTAAGATGAACATCTTTTATAGCAACAACAGCATTGTTAAAAATAAATACGTACGCGAACAAACTTTTCAGTTAGCATATTCTATTTTGAAAGTAACAAAAATATCATAAATCTTGAAATCTGGATTTTATAGAATATGGGACAGTGCTTAAGGATGGGGGAGATTGCGGTCAGGAAGAACCTGCTACTTTAAAAAAGTTTATTATTAAGGAATCGAAAAGTGCTTGAAATTTTCTTGGCAATAAAAAGTATGATCTAGATTAAGTGTTGCACACAATTTCAACGTTGAGAGAAACGGTCGGTAACTTTGAATAAAGCACCATCCTTTGCGAAAAAAAAACAATCGATTTATTATCACCAAGAAATTTTGATCTAGTCCTGTATGGAAATTTCAAAATAGGGTATTTTCTCTTTTTTGGGGTATGAAAAAATTTATGTAATTTTTTACAATTTTGCTAACTGTGATTTAAAAAACTAATTCGAAAACTGATCGTCTTAGGAAAACATTCTTGTGGTGGAAAGTGCTTTAAATTATCTCAGCAAGCTGAAAAATTATGCAATGGCATATTTTTTACACAAAAGTTTCTAGGGCTCAGGAAAATCGAAAAATAACATCGTCTATACCAAAATTGCCCACAAAATTGAAATATTGATTTCTTAAAACCCATGTCAAGGTGGGATCATTTCTTGATCTCCCGGTATGAGAATTTCAGTGGAATTTCCCAGACTGTTCAAGATAAATTCTGAAAATCCTCGATATATTTCAAAACAAAAAACTCACCGCTTTCAAATTATATGGCTCTAAAAATAAAATTTTGCAATCAAAAACAATTATTTCTGTTGGAATATTCATGATTCTATTTCTTTTTCACTTTCTTATCATATTCTTTTTCGGACTTATGAGTAATTTCAAGATTTTTCAGACCTTTTTTCTACGAGTCATGAAGTTTTGCGCATCTTCTATACAAGAAAAATTATGTAGATTTCTATATAATTTTCCATATCTCGAGAATGGATACCATATTTTCCATATATTTTCCATATTTCGAGAATGGATCCAATATCGATATATCAAAATTTTCAATCGCAAAAAAATTGGTTTGAATTTTTTCGCCATACAAACGATGTTTTTCTGGTTGTTCTTTCAATGCACACAAGTAAGGAAAAAACAGGTTTCCATATCAGACTTGGGGTTATCTCATAGATGTGTAAGTGCATTTGAGAGTGTGGTTCATGAGTAATGAATTTTTAAAGTTAGTATTGTTGGAAAAATTAAAAATGTTTTTAACTCAACTAAAACTCCCCATTGTTTAAATTTTATCCATTGTAATCTAGTTAGTTCGATGGTTGTAAAGATGTTAATGCAAACCACTCGTACCGATGTGATCTAGAGAGAAAGCTACGAATCAGTAGATTTTAATAAAAACAAAGTTTTATTTTGGATCTTTTTGTTTCTGTTTTGTTTTTGGACCTTCAAAAACTATCGCACCTTCAATATTTATCAAGAGTAATAAAAATATACATTGAAATTATTAATTGAATAGGCATTTATGAATCAGAATCAGTCAAGTTTTTTTTCTACTTTTCAACTAAGATTATTTCAAATTCAAAACTGACATGTTTCTTAAATGAGTGCAGTTAAAAAAAATATTTAAAAAACTACGTTTTTTGCAGAAGAAAACATGTCATACGATAAGTTTTGTCCATCTGTTAGTAATATCTTGATTTATCTCTGCCAGTTAATTACATCAAAACACACTTCATCTATCCGTGTACAGAAGACACATGTAATTATGTAAATGATTCAATTTGAACTAAAATACACACTATTGTTGAAATCGACAATACCAATATGCATATATTTTTTTTCAGAAGTGTGACATCCAACGGGGGGGGGTAATCATATTTGTGACAAAGTGTGACAGAGGGGGGGAAGGGGTTTAAAAACCTGAAATTTGATGGACGTCATTTTTGAATCACCCCGTAGGCAGCGCTCACTGCAGTTGTGCAGATAACTGTCCATATAAATGTTCATCAATAAAAAACCTAGCACATAACCTGAACATTTTTGTTTGTTTTCCTCTGCACCCGTTTTTATATGCACCTTGTTAACTTTTTTTTTGTTCCTTTATTATCGAGATTTTCAGCCCTGGGCTGGTATCGTCCCGATCGTAGTCACTCAAATACCTTTTTGGGCATTTTCAGCTAACTTGTCTGGGGGAGAGAGATTCAAGCTCGTGACTTTGGTGTGAAAAGGTATGGATGTTAACCACTACGCCGGGGTCACCCCCCCCCTTATTAATCTCACACGTTTGAAGAAAAGGTACACAGCAAAAAATATGGCATGATACATCAACGTAATTGATGCTAAGTACGCCTGGGACAGACATACAACGAACAGCGTTGTACAAACTGTCAAACACTTGAATCCAGTACTAAAAACAAAGTACTAGACTAAAGGAGTACGAACCATAGACTAACTCCAACAATCAATATGCAACTAAGCGATTTGAAATTGGTTCACTGTTGTAGAATCCCTTGGTCCAGTAAAACTTGAAGCCAGCACCTGAGCTGAGTTCTTCAAAGAAAAAAAATCGTTTTTGTTCCGGGACCTACTGATCTTAGAGTTAGTCTATGATATTATTCCGCAAGGGAAAGTGACAGCCCTATAGCAATACGGTCCAATGAAGTACAC
>JASCZW010012759.1:0-27548 GCA_034211315.2 Aedes japonicus
TTTTATAAGAGTTCAGGAACGTGGGTTTTTATCAAGTTTTTTATGGGGTTAATTATAAAGGGTGTTTCGATCAAAATTTGGTCGACTTAAACTTGATGCATTTCCTTTCATCGTGCATTAAATAAGTTTGCTCAACCCTCATTTGAAGATGTGTGCGTGTAGCATCATGTCTCTTTTTTGATTTTGAGTAGCACTTCAGCTATCAAAGTGTCGTCGGAGTTGACGAAATTGTTGAATGTGGCTAGATCAACTGTTACCAACGTATTAAAAGTATTCGGTGAACGTTTGTCAACAGCCAGGACAGCTGAATCGGGGGGAAATCGAAAGCAGGAGGCCACAGCGACGACAAAAAGAGTTGCCAGCTGTTTCGACCGGAACTAAAACCTCTCCGTCCGAGATGGCGCAAAGAAGCTGGGAGTGGCACCTCAACCGTGGATAGAGCTAAACAACAAACTGGACTGTCGACTTGCAAGAAAATGGTGACTCCAAATCCCGACGATGAACAAAACACGTCGGCCAAAGCACGATCGCGAAAGTTGTACACAACGATGATTCCGTGGTACAGGACGATTAAACTTACTCAAGGCAGCCTTTAAACAGCTTCCTGGACAGGAATTTTATACGGCAACCGGACGGGGAGAGCTGGCAGATATTTTAAATCACATTAAACTGTCAAAGTTCGCGAAGAAATATCTGGTGTGGCAGGCCATGTGTACCTTCGGCTTGAAGAGCAACGTTTACATTGCGACCGGAACCGTCGACCAGGAAATTTATCTGAGCGAATGCCTACAAAAACGTCTTCCTGAAGCGAGACAATTGTTACGTTCTATTTTTGCCGGATTTGGCATCTTGCCATAACGGAAAAAAGGCCACGGAGTGGTATGCTGCCAACAACGTTCAAGTGGGGCTCAAGGACAAGAACTCTTCTAACACGCCAGAGCTTCACCCAATCGAACAATATTGGGCCATCGGCAAGCGGAACGTTAAGAAGACTTAAAAAGCTGTTGTGAGCGAGAAACAGTTCAAGGCAACCTGGCGTTCTGCGGTGAATACAGTGGACAAGGAGACTGTGCAAAATCTTATGGCCGGTGTTAAACAAAAGACTCCGCATTTTGCATTCGGTAAAAAGGAAACTTAGCTGAAAGTTTCTCCTGTATTCTGTATTAACTGAACTTTGAAATGAAAAAGAATTTGACTTATTAATAACTGTTTGACCAAATTTTGATCGGACCACCCTTTGGAAGTCGAGTTGAGCAACTCGGCTCGATACTTGTCACTGTCGAATCGAGCGAAATTGCGCATTACAGATCTAATCGGTTGCGGTACTCAACTGTTAACTATAGGGTTGAAACTTTTCAAAATGGTTTTGAAATATTACATCATGCAGTTATTCAGGACTATCAAGTTAGTTGTCATTTTTCTCAGAAAATCTCATTGAGACGCTGTTCCAAAGTTGCGATTTGAAATACTTTTCGGGGAAGTTATCAATTAATAAGTGGACAAGTGTCGATATCTATTTCTAAGATGATTCAGACGAGGGGTTATTCCCAAGCAACCAAAAAACCAGATAAAAGGGTGGGTTATGGCTTAACCAGCAAATCGAAGGATTACGATGATAATTCTATTCAGCTTACTTTTTAAGCAATTAACCGCACTTTCTAGTTCACATTCAATGTTTAAGCTTCAAACAGCACTCTTATCAACTTCCATAGAAAACTTTTCAGTTCACGAAAGGTTCGTTCAAGAGGTTATAGAGAATGCTATTCAGCTTAAAAAGTACCTCAAAGGAACTCAACAAAACCAAAAAAAAAAAACAAAAGACATTGTTGTTCTTCTCTTATTCTGCCGCAAATTAATTTTTAGTTTGCTGTGTTGAAAAATGATGATTGAGTTCAATTGGCTGAGTTTTTAAAAAATATTTTATTAAATAAATTAAATTTTTCATAAATACTTACCACCTGGTCTCCAACTCGAGTCCTCCTCTTTCAAATCGGGATGCTTACTACTGTGCCATAGGAACGAGGTGGTGGGTAACACAAAGCGTTGATTCCATGCATAAGTACTTCTTTTGTGCCCTATAATTTTTTTTATTTTTTTATTTCTTGATCATCGAGATTTCCAGCGCCCATCCCAGTCGTAGTCACTGAAATACCTTTTTGGTATTTTCGTAACTTGTCCCAAAGTAAGATTTGAACTTGAGACTTTGACGCAAGAGGTATGGATGTTAAACCCTACGCCAGGTTCGCCCGACTCCATACAATCTTATCTGACCTAGAAGTCTTTGATTAGTTCATCTTGAACTCAATCTGAACTACAAATAAATTAAGTGTACCTTGTTGAGTGACTGCTTCATTTTCCGCATATCATTTAGCTTATAGGTTTTGACGATAATAAACAATCTTTGTGACATTTTTTTAAGTGTTACACAAAACTTTACGTGTACTTCAAGTAGTAGGAAAGTAGTTCAACGTAGATATACTTTGAACTTTTGCGCTGATTAAAAGTACGATTAGTAATTTGATTGAACATTTTGATGGAGATTATCTTAAGTTCAAAGCATGATCTCAACTTACAACATATGAACTTTAAGATTAAATTGAACTTTCAAGTTGCTTTAGATATTCTGCCTGTACGTGAAGTATCTTGTTATTCAGCAAAAAAGTTCCATAAAACTAAATTTCAGCTAAATGTGAACTTCTGAGTTCTCATCTC
Organism: Aedes japonicus; assembly: GCA_034211315.2. Classification (NCBI taxonomy): domain Eukaryota; kingdom Metazoa; phylum Arthropoda; class Insecta; order Diptera; family Culicidae; genus Aedes; species Aedes japonicus. The sequence goes on from JASCZW010012759.1 coordinate 2,713, forward strand.
AAGTGAAATTCGAACTTTTGGTTGCTTCGGTAATCTAGTCATCATCAATTTATGCGTGTTGATACTGAAGCTATTAACAGTATTAATTCTTTAAACATTTTTATTTAACATTCAAAGGTTACTGGAAAGATGCATTGATCGATATCACTTCACAGGTTTTTTCTCGAAATTCTCTGACCTTCTGATAGAGCATTCAATCTTTTCCCTCAGCTCCAGGCACAGGATTTTTTTTATGTTTGGAGGATTCTCTGATTTTTGAAGGAATTCTCAATTTTTTTTTTTGATATATTGCTAAAGTTTTTTATACTTCTCTGCTAAACTTCAGGTAAGGTTTGATACAGATCAGATCCTGAACTTCAAGAAAGCCTTATTCTGAGCTTCTGGAATGTTCGATTCTGAACTTCAGGGAAGCTCTCTAGCACATATTAATAGTTCTAATCATGTTTTCGGAAAATTTCAATCGGAACTTCTGGAGAATTTCAGATAATTTTCCTGAATTTTTTGAGAGATTCCTTCTCATACTTATAAGTAGTGCATTTTTTTGAAGTTTTTCCTAAAACTCTGGAAAGTTTTTTCTGAGCTTATTCTATTTAAACATCTGATAAATCCCATCCTAAACTCCGCGGAATATTTCTCCAAAACTTTGGGAAAGTCCTCTCTAGAATTTCTACGAAAATTCCCTTCAATTTGATGGAAGTTTCTTCCTCAACTTCTAAGAAGTCCTCTTCTGAACTTTTGGGAAGTTTTCTTCTGAATTCTCGAGAAATTTTGAGAAAATCCTGCTCAATGGACCAGGAAGTACTCACTTTTCTTCTTGAAAGATTCTTACTTTTCTTGAAAGAGGTTTCTTCATGAACTTTGAGAAATCCACATTCTGAGATTCTTAAATTCTGAAATGTTTTCTTCTGTACGTCACTAAAACTCTCTAGTATTTCTGGGAAGTTCCAACTAATCTTTTGGGAAGTTTATTTTGGTACTTCTGAGAAGTCCTTTCCAATGTGCAATGCATTTTGTGTATGTCAGCGATCTTAGTGGCATTACACTGGTCTTGGTTGATCTAATGGCAACGAACTATCTAAACTTTAGCACAATTTGAAGAACCTAGTACATCTTATATGGAGGGAAATGGACAATATTCCATTTGTATAGTCTCTTTGAGTCTCTTGAGATATTCTGTGTTACTAAGGCCAATGGGTCATATGATCTGAACTCCAGCACAATTTGGAGAACCTAGAACATCTTATATGGCGGAAAATGGACTATATTCCATTCGTATAGTTTTTTTGAGTCTGCTTGGGTATGCAGCGTTGCTAAGGACAGTAGCCCAGTAATGGTTGATCTAGTAAATCATTTGATATGAACTCCAGGATGATTTGGAGAACATAGGTTGTCTCATATGCAGAAACATATATTGATTTTTATGCACACAGCCATGAGTCTGTTTGAGTATGCTTCCACTGTAAGAACTATATTATAACTGTAGTTGATTCAAGAGATGTTATCACTTGAACTCTACAACAACCCGGAGTACCTATAACAACAAATATAAATGGAAATAGGTCTACAACAATGCGCACTGGTACTACAAATCAGCAAAGACATTATACAATGTTAGACGCATTACATTAGTCTTGGTTGATCTAATGGCAACGAACTATGTAAACTTCAGCACAACTCGGAGAACCTAGAACATCTTATATGGCAGGAAATGCGATATATTCCATTCGAATACACAGATAAAAAGAAACATTGAATTTTCTGCGTTATCTAATGCACATAAAGGGAATGCTAGATTTGGCAGAGAATAATGGGATATTTTATGTAAATTTAAGTCAGATAACGCCTGAATCTAGCCTCTTGTATGAAAGACATCAAACATTGTTGTATGGCACATGAAAAATTGCAAACAGTTTCGTTGTTTACGCCTCCGTTGGCTTGGAATTAAACGAAAGGAAATTTTACACGCTTGTTGAAATTAATTATTTTTTTTTCTGTGTATTTTTTTGTATCTGGTTGGGTATGCTAAGGACAGTAATCCAGTCATGCTTTATCAAGCAGATCATTTGACCTGAACTTCAGGATAATTTAGAGAGACTTGAACGACTGGTATGAATGGAGATGAATGACAGATAATTATTACACTCTTCTTGAACATTGTTGGATATGTTTCAAGTATGTAGGTCCTCTGCTCAGATGTCATAGCGACAAAGTCCTTGATCAACATTTCAGAAGAGTTTGGACCACCTATAACATCCCGAAACATATATATTCCCATTTGTATACATTTCATGTACCATTTGTGTTGAAAACTAACTAAAAACCATGAAACCGTTTTTAAATAAAAGTAATAAACAAAAATAATTTCAATATCATCATGAGAAATACCCTCAAAGCCACCAAGTTTCAGCCACCAAAAGAAGGGGGATGAGTTGTAAGAGATACATGTATCCAAATAAAAAATTTCACTTTATTTGAGTGAAAACTTCATCTCACTTGATTTGAGTGAAAACTTCATCTAGAAAGGTTAAGGCATCATTAAGATGTAGCGTTTTCAATATTAAAAGTGCGTCCTACACCTTTAAGGGATTGAAAGCTTTGGATGCCAGGTACAATTTTTGCATTAATATGATTGTGCGGCAAGTTTAATCACAACCTATGCCCATGGAGTCGAGAAATGTTCCTTAACGAATAATACCTCGACCAAACCGGGAATAGAACCTAGGCACCTACAGCATGGTGTTGCTTTGTAGCCGTGCCTTTACCGACTGAGCTAAGGGAGGACTCAACGCACGAGACTCCAGAATTCTTCAGGTCCCGGACGAGGTTGTACCTGATGTTGACATACTTGGTACGTCTTGTGTCGCTTTCGTTTCGCAGCATTTTGATACAACTTTGGTTGTGTTCCTGGATAAAAACCGGGTATTGGGGTATTCTTGTCAAGGTCGCGTATCAGTTTGATGATCCAGAGTAACTCCTTTGTTGATTACGCCAGAGCTACGTACTCCGCTTCGGTTGATTTTTTGCGTAACGCAATCCTGCTCCCGTGATGTCCAGCTGAACGGTCCTCTTATAAGTCTGAACACAAATCCGATTTCCATTCAGTCATATCTCCAGCCCAATCCACGTTTGCATAGCCTTCAAGGTTTCCTTCCCCTCTTAGTCTCAATCGTAAGCTGGCAGTACTCTTCAAGTACCGCAGGGCTCACTTTGCTTCCGTCCCACAGTGGTCGGAAAAGCCTTTTTTTTCAGGGCGAAATTAATTACTCCTAAGGGTTACGTTTCCGAATCATGGTGTCTTCTACAAAGTTGTATCTGAACAAAGTCCATCTTGTGGTGATAATTTGGTAGTTCCAAACATTGCTGTTGCTAACTTTTGAACGAAACACAATAGGAGGGTGATATTAAAAGCAAGTTTGTAGGGAATATAATTTCAAGCAACTTTGTTTCAGACACCATTTGTGTATCTCTTCATTCGACCATGATAGAGCTATTTTTCTGCTTTATATCAGGGTGTCTCTTAAAAACGAGTTTTTTCATTAAAACTTCTTTGTTTCTCATTTTAGGATTAAGTGATCTTGAATCAAAATATAGAAACCGTTATAGCGCACATTTTTGCTAAACAAAGTTTTTTAATACTGCTTGTGATTCAAAAGTTACGAGTAGTTTTAGCTAAAAAAATGCGTTTTTTCTTTTCGCCCTTATGATTGTTTAGGCAAGAATTGTCCAAAAAACCATCAAATTCTTGTTTAAATGGGTATCAAGAAACATAATGCTATATAAATGAGCCCGGATACTCCTGGGGCACACGAGTGGGGACTGCTTAAAATCGGCAATTTTTTTCGTTAAAATTACCCCTAACTTTTGAACAATAAAATATACTTATACACTTAGTTCAGCAAAAACTTGTATCATACTTTTCTCTACACTTTGCCGTCAGATTATTTTTTCCTAAGAATTGAAACTAAAAAGTTAGAATAAAAAAACTGATTTTTTAGGGACACCCTACTGTACACCAGCAAAATAGCTCCGAACTATAGCAGTGCACAAGGGCCAGACGCTTCAGTCGTGAATGAACAGCATGTAGCGTGTGCTGAACGTCGATTAGTGCTTTAAGATGGCGCTTCTTCATAAGATACTCGTTGGAATATCGACATTTGAGTGCATCCAAGTTGTAGTTTGCCGAGCTGATTGCTATAGCTTCGATAGACTGAGCAGCTTCCCCCTTGACAGCCGCCCTCAAGTAGAGAAATGACGAAGGTATCGTGAAAAGTGAGCCATTGCTGGTAATCGCCGTCGAATTCCGGAAGGGAGATAGTCGGAAGCTTGATCCCAGAGAGAGCGTAGTTGGTTTGAGGAAAACAGGGATTGCGTGTGTTAAGATAAATGGGAGGCATTTTCGATAGCAAACTTGCCTTTATTGCAAAAAGCCGAATTTCATAATCGGCACGAACCTCTACATGGGCTGCCCTCAGCGTCATAGTTCTCGATGAATGCCAATGCCCGACCCAATGAAGTGAGCAGCGTGGTCCTCCTGGCGACGAGACTAACCAGTTCCGCCATGATAGCCGCAGGAACAAAAGACGGCTTTCGATGATAATGAATGTGTTCGAAAAATAGACCAAGATAGACAGGACTTCTGGGTATTTAGATACTTGGAAAGGTACTAACCTTATCCAAGGCAAATTGTGCCTTTAATTATCTATACAGACAACTGGAACAACCTCGAACGTTAAACGGCTTGATTTTATTGCCGCAGGAATGCTTCGCCACAATAAATTTTGTGCGACAATTAATTATAAAACTGCTCGAACAACTCCACCTAGGCACTGTAGTGGTGGGTAGTGGCCACGAAAAGCTCTGAAAAGGCCTTATAGCGAATAGCACCACTAAACCAATGGCGAGATTTTCTCGCGCGACGGACGTACTGGCACCAAGTGCAGTCTCCGGATGGCCAGGAAGCGAGAGACGTGCATGGAAGAAAAGAAGCACACTATCTAAAGGGTACATGTGAGGCCCTATGAAGAAAACCGGTAATTACGTGATGGCCGATAAATGCCTCCTCAAGCGCCCCAGGGATGGCGATCAGAATGGCGCGACCACAACGGTGATTTGTTCCAGATTTTGCGATGGCGGAGTCCACAGGAATCTTCTGAAACGTTCTTCGACCGAGGTCCTGGTCACGGCACTAATTTTCCAATTTGAAATTTCTTCCGCAGGAAAGAGCAAACTCGTTGGTATTCGACGATCTTTCATGTTTTCCTGCAATGTTGTTTCCTGCAATGAGGAAACTTCTCGTCATGCCTTTCTTCCACTGCTCTTGCTCAGGACCACATCCGTAGCTCAGCAGTCCACTGAACTACAATCTGGCCGAACTCTCCGTATCTCGAAGGTGGTACTCCTTTCGTTGTCCGGTTTGAGGTCCTTGTTGAAGTTGGCTTCTCAAAGTGGTTCTTCAACTTCTTCCAGGCTTCACAAGCTGTCTAGATATTAGGATTAACTAAAGGGTGATACGGTCAAAATTTGGTCAAGGGAAAACGCGTGTAAATCGGTGAAATCGTTTATTTAAAAAATCAAATTAAATTTCTTTTTCAAGTTCAATTAGTATAAAATTCAGGAAAAATATTCAGTTAGGCTTCCGCTTTTCCAAATCCGAATTGCCGGGCCTTACGCTTGACCCCTGCCATCAGATTTTGTACAGCCACCTTGTCCACCTTCTTCGCCGCAGAAAGCCAGTTTGCCTTGAACTGCTGCTCGTCCTTAGCAGTTTTTTTGGTCTTCTTTAGGTTCCGCTTGACAATAGCCCAGTATTTCTCAATTGGGCGGAGCTCTGGCGTGTTGGGAGGGTTCTTGTCCTTGGGAACCACCTGCACGTTGTTGGTGGCGTACCACTCCATGGCCATTTTACCGTAATGGCAAGGTGCCAAATCCGGCCAAAACAGTACGGAACAACCGTGTTTCTTCAGGAAAGGCAGCAGACGTTTATTCAAACACTCTTTCACGTACATTTCTTGGTTGACAGTCCCGGAAGCCATGAAAATGCTGCTTTTCAAGCCACAGGTACAGATGGCTTGCCAAACCAGATATTTCTTTGCGAACTTTGGCAGTTTCGTGTGCTTGAAAATATCTGCTACCTTTCCCTTCCTTTTGCCGTATAAAACTCCTGTCCCGGAAGCTGCTTGTAGTCGGCTTTGACGTAGGTTTCGTCGTCCATTACCACGCAGTCAAACTTCGTCAGCATCGTCGTGTACAGCCTCCGGGATCGCGCTTTGGCCGTCGTATTTTGTTTATCATCTCGATTTGGAGTCACTACCTTCTTATAAGTCGATAGTCCGGCTCGTTTTTTGGCTCAATGCACGGCTGCAGACGATACACCCAGCTTATTTGCGGCATCTTGGAGAGATAGGTTAGGGTTTCGCTTGAAATTACCGGCAACTCTCTTTGTCGTCTCAGCGGCTTCCGGTTTTCGATTTCCCCCCGATCCAGACTTCCTGGCTGTCGACAAACGTTCCCCAAACACTTTAATTACATTTGTAACGGTTGATTTGGCAACTTTTAGCGATTTTGCCAACTTTGCGTGCCAGTAGCTCGGATTTTCGCGATGCGCGAGCAAAATTTTGATACGCTGCTCTTCTTGCATGGATGGCATTTTGACAACTGAAGAGTGAATTCCAAAATCAAAATAGGAGCAACATTCTACACACACACACACCTTCAAAATGAGGGGTGTTCAGGTTTTTTAAATGCAAAATTGAAAGAAATACGTCAAGTTGATATTGACCAAATTTTGACCGTATCGCCCTTTAGTTTTATGCAGTTGAGTGTTGGCATCAATTGGTTAACCTTCCGTCACTCGCGTCAAATTTTTTAAGGGAATACAAATTTTGTATGTGATAGTACCACGTAGAAAAAGCGGTCCATTTGTCAGTGTTAAATCTAAATATCATTGCGTGACATGCCAAAAACAGTCATCCTAAGTTAAGTTATCGGTTTTGGAATTTAAATTGAATCGGGAATGAAAATCTAGTAAGTACCTACACACTAATTCAGGCCTCCGATATTCGGTAAATTTTGACTACAAAACTGTTCAACGATTATAAATCAGTGATGAGTGCAAAATAGAAAATTTATACGAAATTTTAACAAACACCCTCTATTAATCTTACGTGTAACGGTAATTTGAATATTTTACTGAATTACTCAGCGGTTCGAAATTTTGATAAAATGTTTCCGACATCGATAATATTAATTTACAATGTAACATGGGATATATGTGCGTCAATTTGCATTTTTGCAAAATACGTGATGTGTGGAAAGACAGATGTTTAAAATATGCAACGAATGGTATCTTAGTGAAAAATCTACTGCAGGCAATGCTGCATGAGTTGCACAAAGATGTTAATTGTGCGCTTTAATATTTGACGTATTTACCCTTCTTCAAATATACTTTCATTATAAGCTACTTTTTTCATTAAGTGAATTTATTGTTTACCATTACATTTTAAAGATTTAAAAAGAGAGAATTGAAATAATTTTCCTTTGGACAACAATTCAAAAGTGTCCTGATTTTGTTTCAATTTGATTAGAATGTCCGGATTTATGAACATGACAAGCAGTTTTATTTTTTACATTTCAGCGGATTTTATTACAGTTTAAGCTTAAAATTCGTGGCCTACTTCAGGTTTAATTATTTTACTTGATGATAGCAAAACGCATTAATTGTTATGCTATGAAATTATTATTTACGGGCATATTAAAAGAATTCGGATGATAATGCAGCACGGTATAAAATTGTTATGTGAGATTTTTCCATGTGCAGTTCTTTGGAGTTTAACTGATCAATGAAAAAATCGGCCAAATGCTCATTCGGCCAAACGCCCATTCGGCCAAGCTCCCATTCGACCAAACTTTTTTATACAAAACGTCCATTCAGTCATACGCCCACTCGGCCAACCGTCTCTATGTCCATACGTCTCTAACGTCCATTCGGGCTAACATTCGTATGCCAAATGTCTTTATTCCAAACGGGGTATCATCGGATTTGCCTTACGTCTAAACTTTAGTTCGCTCCAAAGGACATGGACCTTCCTAATTGACAGCAAATTCGACGAATTGGAGACTTTTGGGCATTGACGAAGGCACACCTTAGGGAACATGTTTTGGCAGGAAATATCATCCAACAGTTTGAAAAAGATTGGAATAAAGTGTCAAAACTTCTTGCTAAGAAGTCTGAGCTGAATCTAATGAACAATCGCTAGATTACAAATATTGAGAACACCAAGCTGATGTGCTAATTTAGTATTAACAGTGTATCTAATAAGAATGGAATTTCCAACCAATTCCAGCCACAGACTTTTTCCCGAATCTTTGACAGATTTAGCCTCCAAATGTAAACTTTTGCTCTAAGTTTGTCAATATTCAAGATGCAATACAAAGTATCCTTACATCATAATCAGACAAACAACTCCTTGCTCTACTTTCGGCCGCCCTTGGTTAAATGTCAATCAACCTTACCTCCTTACCATTCTCCGCTATCGAAGAACGGGTTCATGTTGCCCTTCAAACTACCGGCCCCCAATCCCAGATAACTGAATTCATCCAAATCAAGTCCCGATCAGCATCAGTCTTCGACATTTACCGGTCAGCTGAGCAACGGGCCCAACTAATCCAACCTTCACGATCGAACTGAGCACTTGTTTTCTTGCTTCTGCTAGTGCGCGCCACTCACTCACCCCACGGAAAGAGTGAAAAATGTCAAAGAACCATCCTTTGAGATGCCCACACTCTTCGGCTTCTCTCTTTGCTTCTTTTCTTCCTTCCTTCGATGGGGCTAAATGCGATCCAGTTTGCACTCTTGTAGCACAACACTGTTCATTGCGTGAGCAAAAGTTCGTCGTTTCGACTTGCGACAGCAGGCTCCGAATTGATATTTTGAAATTGACCTTCAAGAGCATAACCGAAAAAAGAGTCACGGTGTCCAATCCACAATTGCATCCATAAATTATTGCAAGCAAAAAGTAAACCGCAATAGCAAATCCAATATCAAAACAAGACCGTCCCATAATTAACCGTCGCCTCGTCGCACGCGCGTGTGTCGCGAGCTAAAGGTTAAAAGTGATACCTTTCCTAGTGCGGCTGGTGTGCAACATTTACTGTTAACTGCATTTGTCATCTGGAGAGTTGAAACATTTCATGGTCCTACTAGCGGAGAGAGAAATGTATTGGGCCGCTTAAAATGTTTGTCACTTGAGCTTAATCGTTCGATTGTAGAAGCTATCACCCTGAGCAATTGAATGAAAGTAGAATACACTACCAGTCATAAGTATGAACTCGCTTAGAAAAGATTTGCAACACCTAAATACAGGTATTTATGGTCTTTTTGGTATTTATGATCTCGAGACCCTTGTTGTCTGCAAAGGGCATTCAAAATTGAGCATGTTCAACCTGTTCTGCCTCGTGATTCTGATAAGATGGAAAGTTCAAGTCTTGGACAAAGTTGTTCAGAAGGTCAAGTGCATCCGAAAGGTGGAGAGTTTGGTTTAGAATTCTACCACTACGTGACGCTAGTAAGCATGAAAATTCCCTATGTATTCAAGTGATTTAGGTTCTGACCCACTTCATATTTTAGTGATTCAGGAATGTCTCGCCTCACATTTAAGTGATTTGGGACTTCACGTTAAAATAATTATACGATTTAAAGGTCTAATGCACTACGTATTCAGGTGAGTCAAGTCTGATTAACATGTACGTGCCTAACCACGAGATAGAAAAATTCATGTTTAAATTCTCCGTCGTTGGCCATTGGATTCTGTTGCGATTTTTTGCAATGTATCACAAAATTATCCTGGTTTTTGGGTCTGCATTGTTTATTCCGAAAATTTCCGTAGTTTCAAATTCCAAGGAGAGAGTTCTGGGATAAGTACCTGTCCAGGGATGGTGGACAAAATATTTTTAGATGCAAAACATGGCATGCATAATTTTGCATAATTTTGTCTTTGGAGGGCATTCTGAGGGTGTCTTACCATATCCTGCGGGATCCGAGTTCCTCTGGAATAGTGGACATATTCAAATATTTTCCCAAACTAGGCTTGCGACACATCTAACTTCATGATTTTGCAAAAATTGGTATTCGGAGGACATTCTGAGGATTTCTTACCATACTGGCCACTTAGGGTGATCCTCCGAAGTCCAAGTTCCTTCGGAATAGTAGCTGTTCAATTGTTGACAAAATCTGGCTTGCGACACATCAAACTTCATGGTTTTGCAAAGTGAGGTCATGAAAAGACGTTTTGAGGATTTCTGGCCATACTGGTTACTTAGGGTGAGCACCCAGCGGGTTCTAGTTTTTTCGGGAGAAGTGGCCATATTCAACTCCTTTCAAAAACCTGGTTTGCGATTCATCAAACTTTATGATTTGGCAAAATAAGGTCTTCAGAAAACATTTTGAGGATACTGACTGATCACACTGGCCATTTAAGAAGGACCCCCTGGAGTCCAAGCTACTTCCAGAATCTGGCCATATTCAAATAGTTACCAGATCTGACTAACAACATATTAAACTTCATGATTTAGCAAAACTTTGTCTTTGGTGGACATTCTTTGAATTTCCTACCATACTGGCTGCTTGGGATGGCTCTGCGGGATCTGGAATTCATCCAAATTGGCCATATTCAAATATTTTGCCGCATTCACATATTGCCTGCCACACCATGCTCTACTTGAAAAAAAATCGGTGAAAATGACTTTCTCTGTTTCGGAAATATCCCTCTCCTTGCGTACAGAGAAGCATTTTGGTCCGAGAAGGGTTTTATAATCCAATTTTACATACGTTTCATCTTCCATGACTAACGACCCAGAATTTCTACACAAAACAGTATCATTTAGCTTCCGGGCTCTCAGTTTCACAAGCGTGTTGAGTTCCTGCTTCCGATATGTCTTTAAGGCTTGTTCGCGACAAAATCGGGATACCCTTTAATACTTTAATCTCTGCCAATACTTCATCAACGCGTAAATGTTTTGGCAAACTTATGAACGTATGTCTGTTCATTGTGTAAAATCAATTTTTGGTGATACTACAAGGATGAGATCGAAGATGGCGTCGAAAGAAGAGCAAGTGCGAAAAGCAATTGTGTGTGGTCGTAATCCGGATCTGTCACTAAAACAACTTGCAAAAAAGCTTGGTTTTCCTGCAAGCACTGTCCATAACGTTCTTCTTTCGATACACGTTTGACAACAGCCAGGAAACCTGGGAGTAAAACAAAACCACCAGAAGGACGCGAAAGTGAATCTAATATAACAGAAGAGACCAGATCTTTCGTGCATACTTCTAAGCACCGGCAAGGTATGAAGTCGTTCCAAGTGAAAACTGTACCGAACCGTAATGATAAACAGAATGTGATGGCTGAAACCCGGGCTCGCATTGACGAAGTTTTTCTGCGTGATAATGGACGATGAAGTTTCCCAAAAAATATTTGGTTTGGCAGGCAATATGCAGCTGTGGTCAAGCTTCTAGGCATCCCTGATCTTATTGTCAATAGCAGAGCTCACAGGACCGGATTTCCGACCACTCCTCGGTACATCTTCATAAGTACCTTGTTCTCCATTTGTACCGTTCCTAGGCTGACATCCTCTTGTTCAGTTTTCTTAAAGAGATTCCACTTTCAGTGTACCATATGTGCACGATACTTTTTTTCTGCTCTGGACTAAGACCACGCATTTTGAAAGTCAACCAGAACCTTTCTTTTATACTGTGACGTTCAGAAATGTGTAAACAAATCGACACAGCCAAAATAATTTTAAAAAATTCTTTCAATTCAAAATTACCGTTAACATTAGGTGTGTTTATAATTTCTGGAACAGTCTATAGCTTTCGGGCCCGATTTTTCGCATTAAGGATAGTATCGACTTAAAAAGTCAAGAGGTTACGGGATTCTGTTCAATATTACCAAGCGGAATTTTGACAATTCATCTACATGCAACGAAATGTCAAAACCTTCACTTTTGGAATAATCGAGCGGAACATTTTTCCGAAAGTAAAAGTGACAGCTTCCATTAGTTTGCGTGGATTTTTTGTCCTGTTCAGGTGGAAAACAAAATTTCTTCCTAACACGATACCGACCTTTACCATCTCGGCGAGGTTTCTTCTGGGCTTTAAATGACCACAGTATACATCTCACTTTAATGTCACTTTAATGTCTGACTTAGCTAGATCAACTTTTGAGCAACAACTCTGACACTCTGACATGTTGGGTTTTCTCTCGTATATGTATTTCAACAATTGTTTTTTATCTTGTTTGTAGCGTGTTCCCCTTTTCTACTGATTGGTTGGTTTCCTCTGAATTGTATTGGTTTGTAGAAACCTGCTGATGGCATTCGACACCGTTTGTTGTGGCAGCCCGACCGAACTCGTGATTGTTTTCTGTGAACGATTAGGATTTTCTAACCACTTCTAGACAAAATCGTCAAAAGGTCGAAAGTAACAATTGCAGACAATGACTTAAAACGTAAACTTCCTGGAAATGCCAGGTTGCTTACATCTATATCCACTACCGAGATAAAGGTAATATCTCACTGTATCTGTTCCCGGTGCTAATTTGTATGTGCAGAAAAATACGCTAGAAGTCATTGTTTACAAATGTTACTTTCGAGCTTTTGACTATTTTGTCTAGACTTGTTCAAAATACGATTCCGCAAATCCGGTTGTTGAGACGCCACTGTCAAAAGTTTATTTTAAAACTAAACAGTGTGCACGTCAACGCGAAGGTGACAGAATCCACTGGCAGCTATGCCATACTCTGAAAGAAATTCTTACGTCCGGGGGATTTTAAAACTAGTGGCAGCTTTGTGGATAGACGCTCTTTGGCTGACGGCTGCTGTGCCCATCGCAAGCTCCTCATCCGACCACTGCTGCCGGGAGCTCTTCCGATTGAACTTCCGTGGCATCTAAAAAATATGACAAATGATTAAAAATGGTATTAAATGGATATGTTTTGCTACAAACCTTTCGTTTATGGTGACATCTAGGCAGAAATCGAGGCAGCAATCAACTTCGCATTGGGGATAGTTTCCAACATGTCCGAAGACCATAACTTGATCTTTTCAGGCAGCCTAAGTTTGATTGAGGCTCTTTGGTCGATGACACCTAGCAGTCACTCATCACTCGTCACTCATCCCTTTCGTGTTGACAAACTGATTTGGATACCGTAAATCTAGGACGGCTGTTACATTCCATCATTCTTATTGTTTCACCGAGGGCATGGTTCAAGGACCTGCATGTAAGTCGTGACTTCAAAGATATGATGACTAGACTTATATCCAACTACTACTTGTTGGATGCAAACCTCTATCGAATTAACCTCCTGGACGGCAATCTATGCCGGTGTGGAAACACTTATGCTGGCATCAATCACGCAGTCTGGCAATGTACGGATAGTGATGCTACGCCAGAACAATTTTTGAATACCATAGAGGCCCTAGGAAGGCAACTTTATGTTTTCATAAGAGAAGTGTTGTGATCTCGCAATCTGTTATAGAGCGATCCACGCCAAATCAGTAAATGACAAAACTTTAATATATTAGATTTGGCCGAAACTTTCCAGCCGTGCTCGGAATAAAAGAATAAGTGTTTTGGCATGAGGAATGGTCGTTTTGATACGAGAGTAACTTTTGAGAAGGGTCTATGTGTTTTTGATACAACAGGTTAAGGAAAACAGAAACTCTGAAATCGTTCGTTTTACAAAAAAAAAAAAGATCTGAGAAGAAATGGTTGGAAATCAAAATTTCCACAGGCGATCTACACTGAAAAAGTGATTATTTTTCTCATGAAAAAATCAAAATTAAATCTTAAAATACAAATTCCCAAAATACGCTATCTATTCATTTTTTTTTAAATTTAGATACAAATGCCACTTTAAAAGAGGTAAGATAGCAGCTTCTGGAAGATTTTCATAAAATGAATTTCTTTTCAATGTCAAAATATGATGTATTACACAGTAATAAGTATGACACAAATTCATCCACTGGTTTAACTTTGGTGGCTTTATCACACCTATCAGTAAAAATCCATTGCTCATGCCATATTTCAATCAAGTTGTGTCTTGACGTTAAAGACTACGGCTTTGTTTTCTAAATTGGGGTACAATTTAAAACAAAATCGCAATACGACCGCCACGAAAAGTTGTCAGGTTTTGGCGTTAATATTTCAGTTATTTCTCAAAACATTTTCAAAAAATGTGCACCGAATCGATCGGAAATATTTCCACACATCAAATTCAATAGGAAAAACATGTTGATACCGAGTCACATAGGGAACGTCCATTAATTACGTCACGCAAAAATTGACTTTTTACAATCAACCCCCCCCCCCCCTTGTCACGTTTTTTGTATGGACCTTCAAATTTTTATGTATGGATCGTCACGTTTTCTCAAACCCCCCCTCCTCCCTTACTGCGTGACATAATTAATGGACCTTCCCATACTATTGAAAATTTCATAAATGTTAAGCCTTGTCTAAAAAAGTATAATAACCCCTTCAGGCCTTGGTCATGTATGGCCCCAGAAGTAAAATGGCTGTATAAATTACAGACTGAATAAAACTGTTCGTTACAAATTTGTTCTACATCAATTCTTGTGTCTGAAAAATATAAAAAAACATTTGAGTTTAAGGCCCAATTGACAAGCTAGAACATCCCGAACTTGAAGAAGTTCAGAAAATAAATGCCTTCTTAATAATATGAAGCCTTGTTTTAGAATATGGTACATATGCATACGTATTATTGAATTTTTGGTGATAAACGTTAAATATGTTTGTATCTTTCTGGGATGTTCTAGGTTGAAATCAGAATTTAAGATCTACAGTAACATCTGTAGGTTTTTGGGGTATATAAAGAACGCTACGAATTCAAACATATTCAGGGAATATTTTAGAGCGTAAACAAACATAACGAGATGAACTGGGATGATCGGGGTTATCCAAACTGTCCGTGATTTCAAAACATAAGATCTACAGTTGTAACAGAAGTTTTTAGGGTATGCAAAAGAACAATATGTATTTAACAATATTCAATGAATAGTGTAAAAGGTCACCAGACATAAAGCGACAATCTTGTGATGTTATATAAACTGTTCCAGAAAGTATAAGCACACTTTCAAAATAACAAAAAAGTCATGTTTTTTTATTTTTAATAATTTTATTCGGCATATCATATATGACATTTTACTCTCGTTTAATCAAAATATTTAATCATAGCCAAGACTCCTAACTTTTCCTCGAACATGACCCATTTGCTTCTACACAGTGGTACTTCCGACCATTTTGACCACTTTTGGCCAATCTTTTTTAAATTTTTGGATGCCGTCCGCTGGTTTTATGAATATTCGGAGCTTTGCTTTGGTTAAAGCCCAAAAAGTCTTGATTGGCCGTGCCTCCGGGCAGTTAGGCGGATTCATGTCTTTCGGCACAAAACATACATTTTGAATTTTGTACCATTCTCAAGTGTCCTTTGCGTAATAACATGACGCCAAATCAGGCTAAAACACTACTTGACCTTCGTGCTGCCTGATCATCGGCAATAATCGCTTCTGGAGACATTCCTTAACGTATTTCTGAGTGTTCATCGTCTCCGTTGTTAAAAATTGCCTTCTCCGTTTCGAGGATGTCTTTGTCTTCGCTAACAGTATAGAATTGTGGTCGGGAAGCGTTTTGTAATCTAGTTAACATACGTTTCATCGTCCATTATTATGCACCCAGAATGTCTACACAATAAGGAATCGTAGAGTTTGCGGGCCCGTATGGCTCTGTTTTGGGTTCCTTTTGGGTTTTTCTGCTTTTGGTATGTTTTCAGCCCAAGTCTTTCTTTGGCACGCATGACGTTACTCGACGAGGTCCCAAGTTTTTTCGCAACATCCCGAACGTAAGTCGCTTGTTTTCGCTTGAAGGCATCCCTGATCTTTTTTATCGATATCCGGACTAACAGTCGTAAGGTTACCAAACTATCCTTAAGTTTAAAACATAATATCTACAGTTGTAAAAGTAGGTTTTTGGGCTATATAAGATAATTTTATGCATTCAAACATATTCAATGAATCTTTTGAAAGCCCAACAGTCAATATTTTATAACTTCCTGATTCTCTAGGTCATCCAAACTGTCCTGGCATTCAGAACTTGAGATTCTTAGTTGTAACAGTAATTTTTAGGCAATACAAAGTTACAATAAATATTCAAACATATTTAATTAATGTTCTTAAAGGTCAACTAACATTATAAGGCAATATCACATGTTCTGGGTCATTCAAACTATCCCTGAGATCAGAACATAGCACCTACAGTTGCCATAAAAGCTTTCTGGCCTATGCAAAGCTATGTTGTGTATTGAAACATACTCTTTGAATATCTTGGAATACAAACAGACATTATGAAGTAATCTTCTAGGTTATCCAAACTATTCTGGAATTGAAAACTTAAATCTACAGCTGTAACTAAAGCTTTTTAGACCAAATAAAGTAACAAAATGCATTTGAAGAATTTAAGTGTGTCTTTTTGGAAGGTAAACAGACAGAGTGAGATATCTTGAGATGTTATAAGTCACCAAAACTTCCCTTGAGTTCAGAAGTTAGAACTCGATATGTTAGAAGGTGACGATATGCATTCAAACACATTCAGGTGAATCTTCTGTAAGGTCATCAGTTGTTATCAGATTATCTTGGGATGTCAAGTTTATAAAAACGGACTTGAGTTCAGAACTTATGATATACATTTAAAAACCGTAGCTTCTTGGACTATACAAAACTACGATAACTATTCAAACAAGTTCAATGAATATTCTGAAACTTTCACAGACTTCACTGGGTCCTTCAAAACTTAAGGTCTACAATTGTTGTAACAGTAGCTTTATAACTAAAAGTTATGTAGTTTGACATAAACATCCCAAGATTATCTCATAATGTCTGTTGGTCTTCCAGGCATCTTCATTCAATATGTTTGAATATACATCATAACATTGTATAGCCAATAAAGCTGCTGTTACAACTGTAGACCTTAAATTTCCAACTCTAGGACATTTTTGGACGAGCTAGAACATCTTAAAAAAATATATCCTACTTTTTTCAATCATTTCTATGTTATTGAGCCTCAATTTAATCAAAACACATAAAATAAATTGTATAATAACAGTTGGAAAATTTTAGTCCTGAAAAAGTGATTTCAAAGAATATCGCATTGTATCTTTTACTTTTTTTAGTTCTTTCAGCATCCATTGTTCGAAACCCACATCCAATTGGACCATTGTCACACTCACAGAGATTACAATATTTTGATCCTTTTTCGCAATATTTTTGCACATATAAGTAGAAGTCACATCAAAACAATTGTTTAGCATTTTTGATTGAAACAAATTTATTTTGGTGATGGAACATCTCGAATAACTTAAAGGGCGTGTTTCTTAGCTTTTATCCACTCATGAAATTAAATTCAAAATATCTCGAACACGGCTGCCTTTAAGAGAGATCATTACTATCAAATATTCCGATCATAAATTTGATGTTTGAGTCTTGTTTTGGCATTGAAAGTTTGCAGTAACAAAGTGGCTACATGAAAACTTTCTGACAATTTTTTGTCTACATGTTTGTTCTTCCACCTCTTAAAAATATGGCTTTACAAAAGTGATAAATTTTGCCATCGAGAATCGCGGAGAAATATCAAATCAGGTTCGCTATTAAGTTAATACACGTTTGGAAATTACTTACCTATATGTGTGTAATAATGGAGTAACCTTATTTAGCGATAAAAATGCACGAACTAGATGTTGCTTGTAGTTGATTAATAAAACGAATCTGATGCGGACATATTTTCGCGGCAAAAGTTCTCCCATTTTGTTTTAAATACAGTTGTCACAACAAACGAAAGTCTACGAGTTCACGGGTTATTCATTCGAGGCATCAAGCTTCTAGCTTCCTGGCGGAATATGTCGACGCCAGCAAAACCTAACTTGCTTACATAATTCCATCATGCATGAATGGTCCATCTCTTTAAATGTTCAACTAAGTGTCGTAAATTTTTCCGAGAAGAAGAACAAGCCGGTATTTCGTGGCCGTGGCGGACTTCGCTTCAAGCGCGCTGAAACAAAGTAAAAACAAACGCATTTCCACACACAAAAAAAACACTAATTTCGCTCAACAGCAAGCCGAATGAGATCGCAACGCCTGCTCCTGTCAGGTTCAGCAAAGACCTGGACTTCAGCGTGCATTGGCATGCAGGTGGTGGGTGGCAAGTGGCTTCGATGGCATGTAAGCAACGCGGCAACCGGCACGAGCAACACGGGAGGACCTCTAACACTACAGAGAAGTTTTCCCCGCGCTCGGTCTGCCGTTGTGCGGCTCTCTCTGCTTCGACCGACGATCGAGGCAACATGAGCACGCCTGCCAGCGACGGTGCCCGCGGGAGAAAGTGAGATGAAAGAGACCAAGCCGAGCCAGCGCACGTCAGAGCAAGCTTTACGCATGGGGCGAAAGCACGCACTGGAAAGAGCCGGCGACGAAGGCTCGAGACGCCAGCTCGGCGCGCCGTCATCGTCACGGCAGAGCATCAGCGTTTTCGTCCTCGTCCAATCGAAGGACTGCGCGCCGCCTTGAATGCGGTTCTCTGCCGATTCACGAGCCAGGAAAGTTGGGAGTTGGTGGTAGGCGATGCGGGTGGATGGATTGAGAAGTAGCAAGCAGCATAGAAGCGATTAGAAGGAGGGGATGAAAATGAGAGCCTCGCTCTCTTGAGCATATGTGCGAATGTATGTGTTCGGTGGTGATCGGCGGTCTCTTGTTCTCCTCTACGGAAAATGCATCCGAAAATAGGCGGCTGCTGAGGTTCGCAGGCTGAGTGTATGTCATGGCGAGCGGAATGATGAGACAGTGAGATGTTTTATTGGATAGGAGATGGATTCTGTGCACGGTTGAGAGAAGCCGGTGGCTTTTGCGTTGCTGGTGGCGATATTAGATACCACGGCTGCAGAGAAATGCGTCGGTTAGCTCTTGTACTTTATAATGACTGGGTGTATGGAATGTTCGAAATTGAGCTGGTGTCGATCCTGGAGCTTGAATTTGATTTTAGATGATAAGCGCATTTGAAAAACAGAGATCGGTCTGACTTAACAGCATAAGTACATGAGAATTAAAGCTTATTGTCTGTCTACGTTTACGCGGTGAGACTGATTTGCGGTCTAAATTTTTTAACATTTGCGATTCGGATGGATTCCAATCAGCACCTGAGGGCTCCAGCAGATTTGAAGATCATCAATAACATTTATTTACGGAAATAACGTTATTCTTTCCCGACATTTCTAACATGCACCTGTGGCTTAACTCAATTGAATGGTGCCTCTTCGGTTGCTACGACGAAATAATCCACGCATGTTTGTTGGCGAAAATCATATAGAAAATTCCCGCATAATACTGATGTATTGACCACTACATGAACAGCACCCTCTGAGAAACACTGGTGAAAGTTTATGTTTGGCGTAAACGTGAAAAGTGTTTGTGGCCACACATGGTGGGTACGTGTACACGCCGAGAAGCTGGCAATGGCTGGTAACAACGATAGGTGTCGTTGTTCATTATGGCTGCCAAAAACCATAGGTAGGGCCCACATGGAATGTTATCACATGCTTTTTTATCGAGTGCTAGTGTTTGGACGCTGAAGAACTTTCACCGGTAATAAATTGGTGTTGTGCACTACGGATTTTCTGAACATAAGATCTACAGTTATGTAACGATGAGGTTTCTTATTTTCCTGAGCTGATGCTGTGCTGGGCGCTGGGCTGCTTCATTGCCGGAATAAATCGTCTGGGTTATCCAAACTGTCCTGGAATTCCAAGAGCTGGAAAAAGAGACTGTAACTGTAGCTCTGTGACCAAACAAAATAAGCAAAGTTTTTTTGCTCATATTCCGGGAGACGCTTGCTATTCCCCATGAGATCTATTTCTTTACTTTTCCGCACTTACTTTTACAAACGCTGAGATGCCGTCTCTCGCTAGCAAATGCCATGCCCAGGACTTTTCCAGTTCAAGCAGCAGTTGGTACCGAATTTTTGAAATAGCTAAAGCTACACGCATGATCACATCTGAAGCCCAAGACGCAGGGTTGCGCAAGCTAATCCAGAAGTACCTCTGACGGCTGCTGAAGTAGTTGCCACTGCTGCGGTTTGTAGAAAAAAATTGACGGAGACGATTATTGGTTCGACAAGGAGCGTTAGGCGGTTTTCGATTCGAGGTAATAAAGCAGCTCGGGGGATGCTGGTACGAAAATAACAAATTCTTTTTTTCGGAATAAAAAGTACCACCGGGAGGAAGCCTATTGTAATGAAAAAATAATAGCAGCTGTATTGTTCCCTAGAAGAAAAACGCAGGAAATTTATGCAGGAGGTTTAGCGGAACTGTCCCAAAGGCTTTAACGAACTTTTGCATGGTGTCTTCTCGGTTTATTCCGATCAAAAATTGGCTGCTTAAGCCCCATATGTAGCTTATTCAGCTTTTGAAATCAAACCGAGTTGTTTGTTCTGGGAGGTTTGTGCTGTATGTGCGAGCCTGTAATGATGAACCTTTGGGCTGAGAAATAGAGGTTCAGGTGTTAGCGATACTGCGCCGATAAACCTAGAAGACGGTATGACTCGCCGCTGCACGGCACCGGTGCGTCATGCGTCCGTTTGCTCATCAACGCGCTATGCGCACGGCTTCTGGCGGTCAGCTCAGTTCAGGTCATCTGATCAATCGCCCCATCGTGGTTGCTCCTTCTACGTGTCTGGAAAAGCGCATCAGGAATTCCCAGTGGGCATCAATTGGATTTGACGTATCGCGGCCGTTTACTAACATAGTCTGGAGTTCTTCCGAGGTGGCCATCTTTGATTTTTGGTCGAAAGGGTTTAAAGTGGTCTACGCAAATGAGTTTAAAGTTGTACGTCGTGGTGCGCACGCAAGAGATTGTATGCAGAAAACGGTGGTCTGGCTGCAGGTGTTATCGAAAGCGACTATGTAAACTGAAAAAAGTGAATGCGCGTTTCTGCATGCCGGTAATTTTATTTATTTCTTTACGTGATGGCAATGCTCTTTGGTAGAGTTCCCAGTGTGGCAAATCTGATTTCAACAACTGCACCCGTTTCGCGATATATTTCAACCAACTCCGTGGTCTGGCTTCTTTTTATGATGTTTTGGACCCACTGCCTGTCCGTCAACTTTGAAAACGCGTCATCAGCATTACCAGGTCTCGTTGTGGCACTCCAGAATGAGACAGTTCAAACGCCCCGGACTGACTATGCAACCGAAAAAACGCTATAAGGCGAGAATCACCGCTTGTCACACATATCTGATGAATTACAGTTTGCTCTGAACAACGTCAAAAAATGGCGGTGGTGTTTTATTACTGAAACGTGATATTAGAAGCGTTCTTTAGTACTCTATGTTGTAGGTGGGAGCAGAACTCAGCATTGCAGCCAAAATTTCTTGTTTGTTCCCAGCCAGACACTGTTAGCATGGTTGGTATTTTCAATTGAAAGGGCGCTATTTAAAGTTTATGGTTCATCTGACCTTTTCAACAGATCAGGTAGGGCGTTTGTAGATTGAATGAGCGATATAGTTTGTTCATTTATTTATTCGTCAATTCTATTTATTGTCGAGGTGAATTATTTTAAATACAAAAAAATACAATAGAAAGCAGATATTCACGGCATTGAGCATCCGGTATGATACTTCAGTAACTTACGGCTGAGATGTTTCACCTGGACCTTTCAACCTGTATGGAATCGCCGCGGATTAGCAAGTTGCACGTGTAGACCATTTTTCAGAACTTGGTCACCTTCGCCAGTCGTCAACGTAATGGTGCATGGTAGCGGGATGCCGTCGGAAAATAAGCGTCGTCTCGCGGAAACCACAGCAACCTGTGCTGAAGGTGCTCAGGCGCCATCGCGTGCGTTACCGTTCGCGTTGCCTGCCGTCTGGCGACAGGCCCAAAACAAATACTCTCTCAACTGCGGGGTAATGACGCTATGACCAGAACTCTGCTGGCTGATTTGTTGCCTTTTTCTGCGTTATCGCGCCAGCGCTGGCCAGCCGTGATCGCAACGTGAAGTTCACCCGCCAGCAATCTAACGTTGTATCTGGTTTGATTTGCGTTTCGTCGACGTCCAGACGGCGCCTCGGTTTCGTCTCGTCGCGCTGGTTTAACCATGTTTTGTTTCCGGTGCGGAAAAAGGTACGCTACGGCCTTGCTGGGCATTGAAACTGGCATTCATCGTGTTGCAACAAACTGATACGAAACCTCTGCGCTTCACGGTTGCCTGGTAAATCTTTAACAGGTTCAACACCTTCACCCCTTTACCTGGATCAGCTATCTTCGATTCTCTCTCTGTCTTGGTTTCGCTGGATGAAACACTACTAAAATATGTGCATTCTCTGTTGGGTATCCGGGCGGGTCGGATTTTCTCTGCTGGTACCCATATTTTTTGGCGGATCTGTTTTCTTATTTCGATTCATCTACATGTACACTAACTACAGAATTTCGGATGATAGTCTAACAACAAACCTTCATCAATATTTTTGATATCAGATCTCTCGCCTCTAGGAATGAATATTATCATCTTCATGGCTTCTCAATTTGATTGTACCTCTTAATACCTTATAACACAGAAACTCTGTGGATAACAAAGAAAGGTTTTTTTACTAAGTATTTGAATTAATATTATCTCAGGCCTTTGCAGAAACTCTTTTAGTCACAACTTTAATACAAATTGCATGAAGATACAAATTTATACTCAAGTTCTTGAATAACATACATTTCAGAAATACATGGAGACATGCATCGGATCATTTAGTGCAAATGCACTATAAGTAACTTTATACATCTCTCTCTCTGCAAATCAAAGTTTTTGAAGACAAATTACATTTTTTGCCTCTAGATATGAACTGTTGACTGATTTGATCTATACATAATACTATCATGGCCTTTGTTGATTATATCGGAGGATTTAACTATGCTGTAAAATGATAATGTGGTCATGATATTATAGTTATGAAACTTGTTTTGTGTAACATGACCCTTTGAAGGTAAACGGCTTTCAGCGGCGTGCCCCTTTATCATTAAACAGATTTGTACACAGAAAATAACTATGACTCTATGATATGAAACCATACATCAAACTGTATGCCTACAATTCAAACTATAAAACATCCAATGAAGAAACAAGAACTCACATAAATGGCTTAACACTCTGTATTATTCCCAATGCTGGATTCTGAAATTAAAACACTGCTCTGATAACGTGTGATCTGCAGACCTTAACTTGAAAGCTCTTGATCAGAAGAGATTTATTCAACCCAAAATATTATTTGATCTAAACTGTGGATCTAAGATTTATCAATTGCAGCGGCAGTCTTAAAATATTGGCTCAGAATGTTTTGGATGACGATTGATGCATGAAAATTAAAATATAAATCCTGCATCGAAATGTACCTGGTGTATCTCCCAAATAACAAAAAAATAATACGCTTATTAATCTTAAAATAACTCAGGAAAATCTTAGTTATTTTGAACATTTATTGGCAGCAATCAATACGTCGATGAACAATCTCGTGGAAGATAACAACGTCGGAAAGGCAGCATATAGTGTGGTGGACTAACAAATGTATCCAGAAGAACCAAGCTGAAGACGTAGTATGATACCGGAATATAAGCCACATGCACCTAGCGTTGCCATGTCGTCGATGAATCGGTAGTTTTCAGGGTGAAAAAAATCATTGTTGAAAAATAAAAACGGAAAGCAATAAAATAATGAAATGAAATAATGAAAAAAATAATATGCAATGACCAGAATCACGGATGACTAATAACACAAAAACACGACAATAGCATTCCATTAAAATCTTTCACCTTCTGAAATATATGCCAATGGATCCTTTTATAGAAACATATGTCTAATTACGTGAAAATTTTAAGACCTCAATTCCATGGCGTTTGGATGACCTTAACATACGGCCGACTCAGAAATATGATTTCGGTGGAACACGGGCCTCTTCTGTGCCGCAGAGCCAAATACCACTCTGATTACGTTTTTGTTCTTAAGTCTATCCCAAGTTTTGTTTTCTGAAATCTAAATCTAATACAACAAAATATTGTTGAATAGTCTCTGAACATAGAATGTAGATTCTGTATCAAACCCAACATCTAACTTATTTCTTAATACGTATATGATCTTAAAAGATTTCAACCATCAGTGTGAAAAGGGTCTTAACTTTGATATTCAGATCTCCCAGAGTACCGGACTCTGAATATCTAAAAGACTTTGTAATCAAAATATGATTTGAGTTAGATTTTAGACCCTTTGCCTAAACACAGCCCGTATATCACTCTACTGTCTACGAATAACTTTATTTATTTATATGCAGTCTTGTTTACTGGAGGATTCTAAACTTCCAAATCAATGGGTTCTTGTATGACGAATAACAACATTGAACTTGGAAATATTATTCGACTTTCGCTCTCTGAAGCCCTCCGAAGATGTACTGAATTTATTAATTGAAATAGCATATATCAAATTACGCCTTGAATTCTTGCTCTTCTGCTCAACGTATTGTTTTCAGAGGTATCTGTGCACAGATCAAATTGCAAAACATGCCTCGGTGCGCTTGTAAATCTGGAGACTTTAACTCAGGATTCTTGGGATATATAAGAAGATCTATATAACTCAAAAATATTCTTTGAACAGATCTCTGAACATAAAAAAATAACAGTCATGTTTTTTTTTGTTTTTTTTCATGTTTGTTCATACACTTTTACATTTACGTTGCGTGTTTTACGCGCACGGT
>JASCZW010012760.1:0-27508 GCA_034211315.2 Aedes japonicus
TGCTTCAGACAGATCTTTTGATCAAAACTCTTCTCGTTACTGTACCAGTCATACGGGGGAGGGTTGGGGTTGGACGGCCATCTTATGGAAACATCCACAAATCAGTAAAACAACCAATACATTTAACAAACTATCTTGACTTTTTACACAATACGGTTTTTTTGCATACAATCAGGCAAATAAACTTCATAAGGTTCATGAGGTTCAACGTTCAAGGTTCACGTCCAGACTGCTCTATATTTTTGTTTTTTTCTCAACATCATTATATTTCATAAGGCAAATTAATGAAATTCAAAATGATTTTTTATGGCAATAATCATAATGCAATGTTATGGTTATCGAAAGTTTATATCGCTGAGTTTATGCTTAAAAAAAATTGCATCTGTGTTTTAAATGTGTTTCCTATTTATTTATGGTTTATTATGAACAACTTACTAATTTTTACTGATTTCTAAATGGTTGAGTAGGCTGTTTCAAGGGTAAAACAGCTAGTGAATCATATTTAGACGACAATTTATTAGAAAAACACGGTTGTATGGAATGAAAAAACTCGGTCTAAAAAAGAGAACGATTGTAACTGAAAAACTAGGCAGATTTAAACTAAGCTTTTCCTAGTGGAATTTCAAGAAAAATTGCTCGTGTTTTCAACGGATAGCTTAAAAGTGAATTGAAGATTTTTTTAAAGGGGTTCAAGTATTGTCTGAAATTCAATTTAACTTGTTTCCAATAACTGGGTTAAATTAATTGTAATTGGAATATAATATTAAAAATATTTCCCATGAGCGCAGAGTTCTTTTGAATGGAAACTTATAGATTTTTTAACATAAAAATATGATTATTTAATTTAAGATATCCAAGATTTCTCAAAAGAAATTGAGATTTCTTCAGAAACATCCAATATAAGTATTCGGATGCATTGTTATACCAAATAAATTTCTTGGAAGTTACATCCGCCGGGTAGCTCGCTCATTCTGGTTTTGCTTGTGTATTAATATTTTGAACTGCTTGGTTCAATATGATAGTTCAGAATATTCAAAACATAAGCCATAATGACAGAAATTTTTTTAACAAAATATTCTTCGTATTTGCAGTGTTATTATAGACTGTTTTTCGAGAATAGACAATATTCTCATTAAACTAGTACAGTGACCGTCTTACCCCTCCCTTCTCTATCGCTTTGTGCTGCCCAAGACGGAAAGGAGACTGGAGCCTTTTATCCATCAACCAGCGTCATTTCCAACGTGGCCTCAATACTCTAGTGTCGATATATCTATGAGGAACGTGTTTCCTCCTTGTAGCAAGGAAATTGACGGCTTATCTCCGTTCGAACGCTGTCAATACAGAGCCTGACGGATGCTGTACAGCATCTAAAGGAACTGTGGGGCATTCGCTGCATGATAAGAATTCTTAACGTTGGATATGCAGAGAGCCTCAATGAAAACATGCACGAATCTGCCAGAGCAAGAAAACTGGATGATTGCTCCAGCGATTCGAGGCCATTTCAAATTTAAAAGTACATTAATTTGACATGTTTATCGTTTGGATGCATTAGACATCAGTTCCTAAACCAATTTGATCGCGGAGGTCCAACTCAGTATATGAGGTAACTCCATTATATGAATCCCAGCAAACCAGCATTAATCCCAGAGCTTAGGCCGATTTCAGCGGCCGCGGTCTATTCTAAATTTTTCCAATTAAATAGACCAAACGATTTTTTTCATTTTCAGCTAAGCATTTAGATTTAATTTTCAAACAGCTCCGCTGTAAAAATAAAATAAAACTGGCATATGCTTTGTTTAAGGTTTTACCGAATTTGGAACAAAATTCAGTCCAATCTAAAACCGTTTTCGTTTTTTATTCAGTTCCAACCTGGATCGGGTATCAAGGTTAGGTCGGATTATTGTGTGTTGAACCTTGTGTGTTTGTCTTTATTTGCAACACGTATCAGGTTAAGGTTTGAACTGGTTTCAACATAGGTTCAAAAACGAAAACCGTGTAAATTTGTTTTGACTGCTGATAAATATGGTGAACAAAAACAAGAAGCGCAAAGTGCACAGCCGCCTCGTTCGATCGCTCGGTTTTGGGTAAAAATCAATCTGATTTTTATCAAAATAACTTGTATATGGTACGGTATGCGTTTTAAGTAGTTTATTCAGCACCTAGGACGTTTGATGAAGCTGTATGTAATCCATAACTAGAACTAGAAGAAGACAAATTAGTATAACTACCTTTATTGCTTATCTTGACAGATACGCGTATTTTGTCTACAATGCTCAGACTTCTTCAGTGTCGTGTACTAATAACTCTGCTAGAGACACGACACTGACGAGTATCTGCACGTGTAGAACGAAGAGAACGATATTGTCTATCAAGGTTATCCAATAATAAAAGTAGTTGGAATTAAATGGAAAATATGAATTTATCTTCTCATTTCTAGTTATAGGTACTAAACAGTTCACACTTTCTAGGATTCAATATAAAGACGTTAATCCCTCTGCATACTTTTGATCTATTGGAAAAACTATTGGAGAAACGAACATTAGACTCAGAATATATCATAGGAATGGAATGAAGTTCCCAATTGCAAGAACTTAATAAAAGCTTGCGGATTGCTTTCCGATCAAGAATATGTTTTTTTCAGCTCCGCAGTCTGTACATAAACTAAAAATATTGTATGAGTGCGATTCCAGGCATGTGTTCGAAGGCAAAATGAAATAGACCATCTCACGATTTGCAGCAAACGTCAATTTCGTCAACCCGCTCCTTCGTTTTGCCCCACCGCTCACTCAAAAAAAAATCGTCACGTTGTTTCCACGTGAAACGCACGTAATTTTCGTCCACTGTCAAAACCAGTAATAAACACGTGGAATTCACGTAAGAGCTACGTGATTTCCACGTAAACCCACATTCTACATGAAAATCAAATAAATGTTACGTGATTTTTCACGTACAATTCACTGGCACGTTATGTTCACCTGATTTTACAGAAGAAGATTTGGTTACGTGTTCAGGTGGAAGTTGCATGAAATTCCACGTGGAGATAACGTGACGATTTTTTTGAGTGCTCTTGAAAACAATCAACCAAAACATATCGAGTGCTACGATCACAAACTCGTCTACACGGAGAAAATCTAAAATGCTGAAAAGCATATGGGTCATTCCAGCCGAAGTGTCCGAGAAAAAGTTAAAATGTGGACATGACCTTCACGGATTTCATAAAAATTATATGATTATATGAAAAACCACAAATTTTTGTGTCGATCGGACCACCCCTCGATTTGTTGTGGGGCCTCCCCCCCCCTTTTTTAGGGATTTTTGTTAAAAATGCTCATTTTGTTTTATTTATATCTCCGTAGCTATTATGCTAAAAACCAATCTGATAACTGTCATTTGAAGGAAATTTGTCAAAAAACTCATAGAAAATATTATTTTTTGGCGGCAGTGTTGCCAAACATGCTAATTTTTCTTTTTAAAATTAATATTGCAATTTTCGCTCAATGTAGACATTTTGATTTTAAATATGACTACGTCATCGTGTTTCTCACACTATTTTACATAAAAAAACACTAAAAATCTCAGGGTATTTTGAGCCGTTCCTGAGATACAGCGTTTTCTGGTTTTTATACCATATTATATTTCTCCTTCATGTATTTCTCCGTTACTAGCATGGCTCGAATCAATCTACTGGTTGGTAATTGATCAAAAAAATCATAAAAAATATAATTTCTTGGTGGAAGTGTTGCCAAATATGCATTTTTTCATTTTATATTAATATTTCAATTTTTGCTCAATGTAGATATTTTAATTTAAAAAATGACCACTCCATCTGCTCTTCACACTTATGCATTGAATCAATATACTTTATGCATTGCAATACATTTAAGATAATTGTTATTTTCTGTGCATATTGTGTTACCGGCGACAAATTAAAAATTCAAAACTTCGCTCTTATTTGTGTTTTTAAGTTCCGTAATCGCATCATTACCGATTATAATTTCCACCAGTATTAATAATAGTATCAATAATTATTAGGTATTCGCGTCATGTTTTCTCCCGCATATTTCATTATCAACCTATGGATAACTGGATCCAACGAAATGTCTCCACCACCATCATCGGGGCCACCACTGGTCCGGCAACATGGCGTAGCTTCTGCCGGAAACTATTAAGAAAACGTCAAAGACTTACTCGGACCGGGCATGAGCGACTTAACGGACATGACCAAAAACTACGGACCAGCATTTCCCTATCAGAAGGACAGCCACGTAACACCGGCCGATATTAAGAAGCTGGTGGTTGCTAGCGAACGGATTCAAACCAGGATCGAGAAGGTATGTGTACTGTAAGAAACTTTAGCAATAGATTGTAATTGTCATTTTTACCTCAGGAGTCGTCGTCGCAGAAGAAAACGAAAAAATTCTGGACGAAATAAGATTGGATGGAAGTATTCCAATGACTCCTCAGTTAGCTGCATGTAAATGAAACTTGCTGTCGTGTTGTCCCGGATTGAGAAAACCCCGTTATGGTGGACCAAACATCGTAGTGGGAAATGATTGCGGATCAGTCCAAAGATACAGTCCTCAAAGGCTTGAATGCGAAGCAGCTATCCGAAGGTATTTCGTTTTGCTTCCAGTATCCAGTTCTCGATTTTCAAAATGGTTTCGCTTTTATTTTACATATTAAATCACGAGAAAACAAACATAAAAATATAATCCTCTCTAATTTATATATAAATTTGAGTAAGTTTTAACTATGCGCAATTTTGACAAATAGGCATTCCAATTCAGAAGTAAAAATTATGCATTGCAATGCATATTTGTGCATTGCAATGCATATTTATGCATTGGTATGCATAAATATTGTACAAATATGCATTGCAATGCATATTGTTGATATATTCTTTTGAATGTATAAACCTGGTTTATTCATTCCAATGACTGGATAGATCGAATATAGTTTTAGCACAGAATTTATGAATTTAAGTAAATTTGTTTTTCTCCGTGTACTAGCAGGTTATGGATAGAAGTAAACGACCAAACTTTTAGTTTATCATTGATCATTAGATTGACAATGTGCATTTCTTATTTCATTTACACTGACGATAAACGGGATGCTTCGTTTCAAAACAAATAAATGTAAGAGACAGCAGGCTTTGCGTTGCAATACCAATACCGGTGCACTATATCCATGGTTAACAAAGAAGAGCGGAAACATGGGCTCTCTCAAAAGCAACAGTGATGCCATAGCTGCCGCTCAACAGCGAAGCATGATTTATCGTTGAGGTGCTGTGGAGACAGCTCCGAAACATTTTTTTGTTGCAAACTAAGCTGAACCCGGTGCGTGCGCTGCTACGCTTTGCAACTAAATGAAGGAAAATTTAATGCCAACTCTCGCACTTTTATGGTTTTTCGGAATGAGGTTTTTTTCTTGAGTAAGCAGGGTTCAAACTTCCATCAAAACGTGCTTCTTACCCGAGAAATACACGTTTTGTATTTAGAGTTTGCTGGAGAGTTATGAACAGTTTCATTTTGTTGTGACAGCACCCATTCTAGGGAGGAGGGAGGGTGTCAAACCACCCTAAAAACATTTTTCTCCTCCAGAAAACCCCACATGCCAAATTTGGGTTCCTTTTGCTTGATCAATTCTCGAGCTATGCAGAAATTTGTTCTTCACTTTGTATGGGAGCCCCCCCTTTCCAGAGAGGGAGGGGTTTCAAACCATCATAAGAGCAACTTCGGTGTCCAAGTCAAATCCGGCTTAAAGCAAAAATCTTGCCAAGCGGGTCCTTCCGCTAGCTTGAGTTATATCGTGACAAAGGAAACCCCAACTCATTTTTATTTATATAGATGATAGTGCCAGATGATGGGCAATATAATCATAAGCATAGATCAACCTCAAATGACTGGAAGAAACATGAAATAAATAGTAATTTCAGATCATCTATATATGAAATAAATTTAATTCAATGTTTAACATTACATTCTGGCAACAAGTCTAGATGTGAGAAGGTACGAACTGATGGTTTACTAGAAGATGTTCAAAATAACAGTTATAAATTGGTAATCAATCATGATTTCTGCATGAAATCATTAGCCCGACAGATAAAGCTTATGTTTTTCATTAAGAGTGAACTTATTTGGAAAATGTAGGAGTGTTAGACCTTTTTCTTAACAACTGATAAAAACAGGCACCCCTGATTAAGCCGTTCCCTACTCTATTAAACGATATAATTTCCTAATAACTATTGTTTGTATTTCAATCAAAGTGTTTTCACAATTTTTGCTCTGTTTCTGCTTGTTATGATGTCAAAAGAAGAGCTTTCATAAGGTATGTTGTTAACATTCTTTCTTATAGAAAATATCTCGACAAATTATTAAAAACGGCGTATTTGATTTTCTTAACAAAGAGATAGTGATGATGGTGCTGCCTTGGGGTGCTGAATGTTTTGAAATGTTTATGATTGAATCTTTGTTTACAGAATCTGATACGTCGTTTTGAATAAGTTGTCGAGAATTGATGTTCCTAGTCCGCCTCTAAGAAGACAGTATCGTTCCCGTTGAACCCGGAGGCTCTCTTTCTCAAACTTTAAGGTAGCCTTATCGTAATACAAGACGTCATTGAGTACCAAAAAACCAGCGCAACGTGTGAACTCTCCTAACTTGAATATAACTAGATGAATACTTGTACTGATTATTGCGTTTAAGACATCGTGCTGTAGCTCTCAAACTATATATCATACTAATCGTGCAATTGCATTGTTAACATTTCAAGTTCTTTTCTGTGCAAGGATTACATCACATGTCAGATCATCTGTATTCACAAGATGTAAAAAAGGTGATCCACCCCTACCGACAAATAGCAATTTTCTCTTTTGCGGTTGAAAAGTGAGCTGTTTATATAAATTTTGTTAAATGCTTTATTCAGTTTTATGTGCGTATCATTCTGCAATCGAATTTATATGACATTTTTCTTCCCTTGGAGAACTCTGGTGTGATCAATGAAACCATAGAAAAATATACCCAAAAAAAAATTATCCACCTGAATATAGTTAATGATATTTTAGAGTGTATTATGAGGTACCTGTCACTTTATGGAATGTAAACATTTCAAACACCGCACATTCCGTCGTTAAGTGCATTTGTTCAACGTTTAAATTATGTCGTCTGAAAATGCCTAAGAACTCACTAATTTCGTAGGATAGAACATCATGAGTCCGATAAAAACTA
Source organism: Aedes japonicus (assembly GCA_034211315.2). Classification (NCBI taxonomy): domain Eukaryota; kingdom Metazoa; phylum Arthropoda; class Insecta; order Diptera; family Culicidae; genus Aedes; species Aedes japonicus. Next base: position 7,227 of record JASCZW010012760.1, read on the forward strand.
TAGTATAATTGCTGATTTTGTAGAAGTTCGTAAAGATACAGTTGCTAAAATAGTTCAAATGTTCAAAAAATGCGGTTACATCTTACCAGCGTCACGATCAAGGCATTCATCGAAGACAAGTCTTCGTATTGATAGGGCTTTCGTAAACAAAGTTAAGCAAAACCGAGGCTTATCAGCTCCCAAAGCTGCAAAACAAGTCGAAAATGAGTTTTCAATTCATGTGACACCTCAAACAGTGCGAAATCGACTTTATGAACATTGTCTTCATAAGTGGCACAAGAGCACATTTCATGGACAATTGATGCCTGGAAGAAGATCATCTGTTCAGATGAAACTAAAATAATGCTATTTGGGTCTGATGGTATCTCAAGAAAATGGCGGAAGACCGGTGAAAGCTTAAAAAAGGAGTGCAGGTCAAGTAGGGAATGGTAAGGAACATGTTGTTGCGATACTCGCTGTATTTGAAGCCAAGAACATCTCTGCACTTCCACAAGAAATCACTGGGATGTTGTATAAAATGGTTGGGTTTGCAGCGGGGTCCGTTTTGGTAAACATTGTGCTGAATTCAACTGACACCGGCAGCGAATAAGATGTTTCACTATGTTCCCGATTCATTCTTTGTACAGAGATACTCATTAACGTTATTCAAATTTTCGCACTGACTTAAACCAACAGTAAGGATTCTGTTGGGACCATTCACAAGTGTGCGTGGTTTATTTCAATGGAATACAAGAATACGTTGAAATGTACAATTTGACGACCTATTGAAACCAACAGGATGCTGTTATATTATTACTTGATTGGCAAGAGACGAACCAGCCAACGGCTGAAAGTCTCTCTAATAAAGACAAATCAATCAATCAAAAATTATTACTTGATTATAAAGTGGATAAACTTTTTTGCGTGTTTTTTTTTTGTTGATTGGTGATTGTTTTAACGATCATACCATAAATCCTTGAGGGTTTGAGCTGTTTAGTGGAATACTTGTAACTATAATTTAGAAGAAAAATTAGTAATCTCCATTTAATTCTAACTACCTTTGCTTATCTTCGACGGATACGCGTATTTCGTCTACAATGTGCAGACTTCTTCAGTGTCTCGTACCGGTCGAGTTATTAATTACGAGACACTGGAAAGTCTGCACAATCTGTGCAAGAAATCGCAATATCGTCGAAGATAAGCAAAGGTAGTTGGAGGTAAATGGAGATTGCAATTTTTCTTCTAAATTATAGTGATCATACCATAGTTTTTCATAGCACAAAATTATCATGTATTTTTTTCTGGCAAAATGATAAGCACTTAAAATAGAACAAATCATATAATTATTCAACTGAATAACAGAAAAATTGTGAATTGACGGTAGGGGTCGATAACCTATTTTTACATACTGAACATGTAGTTGCTTTCTCATCATACACAGACTGTATTCAGGATCCATCATTTGCAGACAAATCTTTCACTTTATTTGTACAAATAATCCAATGAAGTTTTTGAGATCTTGGTCATCATGCAATGCAATTTCGTTGAAGCAATTATCAATGATGTTTATCAGAATCAGAAACCCTAAGTTGATTACACTAGGTTACAAAATAAATCAAAAGTGATGAACTTTATATTCGACTAATGTTTCTAATGTGAAATTTTATGCAGAATTCCTGATGAGCAAGAAGCGTGGAAATCATTTCTACTGGTTCTTACGAATTTTCTAGAAAACACTGAAAATGCGGATCATGTTGAATTTATTGAGAATTTCCTGAAAAACTATAGGGTAATATTAAATTTAAAAATAATTTATCAAGTAACCCATTTTTGATTGTTATTTTTTGTATTCTCCCCAGCGGAGAAGTAACGATCTTTGATGAAGTTAGCAGAAGCAGATAATTTTTCATTTCCATGCGAAGCGCTAGGAGCGGACAGTAATTTTATTGCTAGAACAAATAGAAGAGAAAGTGTATTGATAGTTCCGTATAGAGTAACGGTAGGCTTTGAAAATTGAAAGAATATAAGATTGAAAACGAGCGGAGGGCATTTGAACGGTAGTATACAATCAGGCACAAAAGTAACCCATGTTTCATGTACATAGTTTATAACTGCTTACTCTTCATGACTAAAGGTGTGAACATGTCATTGAAAATCCATTTCCTCCTCTCACATTTGGATATCTTCTACCGATTCTACCAACAAATGAACGATTCCTTCAAAAAATGAAGCAAATAGAACGACAATATCAAGGCTTTTGGGACAAATCAATGCTGGGTGACTACTGTTGGTTTCTAGTTAGGGAAATCAAAACGACGCATAAACGACGAAGCTCAAGTTTGAATATTTTTTAAGTTTTAATAAACTTATTTTAAAGAAGTTTGTCTCAAGAATAAAGAATGAAAAAAAACGGTGTGTGTAAGAGAGAGAGAGAGAGAGAGAGAGAGAGAGAGAGAGAGAGAGATGGGCGTATTTCTTTCGAATTTCTGTTTTTCCCACATTTCCGCACTTTTTCCAAAAACCCGCATAACTTCCTCATTTTTCAATCAATTTTCACCATTGAGCCTTTGTTATAGGTAATACATGCAATTTATTTTTTGTTGACATTATTTTGGTATGAATCATATGTTTAGAAGTATTTTTTTTTAAATCTCAAAAAAAAATCGCTAAAAATTAAATATACTTATTAGTAAGCGTCGAAACTATTACTCCTACAATATTTCAATGTTCAGAAGATCAAAGTTAAATTTAATTTTGCTTCATTTGATGATAACATATTTGAAACTGAATCACACGCGTTGGAGATATTCCATTTTAAGTCAATGTTTATTAAAAAATCAACTTTTATCCATATCTCGAAAACTGTTCTACTTTAATCTAACAAAAAATTTACATTAGAAACATTAGTCGAATTATAAAGTTCGTCATTTTTAATTTATTTTGTAAACATGTGTAATAGTCAAAAAGAAAAGAGAAGATTTTCTTAATCATCATACTACTGTTATACGCGTATCTCAATTTATCCATAAAATTAAACGGCACATACTTTATTGTGTCTTGATTTAACCGTATGCTTCTGCATTTTGATGCATTATTCTATATTTTTTCATGTTAAAAAAATTCAGTAACAAAAGTTTTGGTGCAAAAGTATCTGATTTATTTTTCCAGAGATGGGCAAAAAAAATCAACGTTCTCCTCAATACCTTATTCCAATTATTTCGGTACAAATTAACACAGAAACGATAAAAAAGGTGATACATTTTGAGGTGGTTTATCCGAACTGTCATGGAGTTCAGAACAAAGAATCTGTAGCTTTTACAGTTGCTGTTTGGGCTATACAAAGTTTCGATATGAATCAACCATGTTAAGTGAATATTCTGGAATGTAAATAGGCATTATGAGTAATCTGAGATATTCTACGACAACAAAAATGTCCTTGAGTTCAAACCGTAGGATTTACAGTTTAAACTGTGCTACACATGTTCATTGAATCTTCTTAAAGATCAGCAGAGGTAATGGAGGCTTCTCTAGGTCAAATTCCATAGGTCTGAATAAATTATCTATAGTTTTCACTGTAGTTTTTCGACTTTACAAATTTATGGTACGTATCCAACTCTGCACTTCTCTAAAGATGTCTGGAGCTCTGCTTGGAACTTCTCGGAAATTCCTTGAACATCTCTGAAGATCTTCGTGAAACTTCTCTGATGTTCTTATCGGACTTACTAAATTGAAGATTCGTATAGCTGGTGGGAGCTGACAGATGTGTTTCACACTATGGCTTCCGGGTATCTTCACCATAAAAAGAAAAATAGCAAACTAATAAGATATTAAATTGTATTATAAAGATTTATTTTTGTTTTGTTTTCGGATCCTCATTTGCATTGTAGCAATCCACCTCTACTCAATTAAAAGAGATTAAGATGGGCAAGAAACGGAGTGGAGACAAAGATGCACGAAACAGTTGTATCAGTCCTGGTTGGCAAATATCGAAAAAGTTTGTTAAAACAACTTTCTGCATGAGGTCAGGCAGAATGGAATAGGAGAACAAGTATTGGATGGCGTGCGGAAACGACAAGCCATCTAACTCATCAGGTTTTCAATCATGTTGGGCTGTTTCATGCATTTGACTTAGTATCCCATGTTTCGTTTCAATTTCCAAAGACACCCTACCACCCATTCAACCACATGTAGATACACCTACAACATATTTTCCATCCCATTGCCTCCTCAAACATGATAAATGAACATCAAAATGAAACATGGCATGCCTTCATAAAACATCTGTATTTTTTTTTAAATATTTCAATTCCCGTCCCTTCAGAAATATGAAAGAGATAAACCGGAGTACCTTTAACCGTTAAACATTGCTTTTCATCGCGCCTTATTTCTCATGGTTAAGGTCAACACGAGTCACGTGATTCAGACCGCGCAACAACCCCTCAGCAGTGGAAGACCGAGGAGGGGAAACAATAAAATCGAACAAAGTAATAAATAAAAATCTCGAAGAGATAAATCTTCAACCGGGATTTTCATAAATTTTGCATTTGCTTTTTTGGCTGTAACTGGAACGGTTGACGCCCAAAGGTATTGCCGGTGCTTAGCTTTGTCTCCCTGCTTGCGTCATTTTATATCGAGCGGGATGTTTCGATGAAATAAATAAATTCGAAATGGGATCAACTTTGTCATAAAATTTGTTTAACGATCATAGACTTCAATCGAAAATGTTATCGCACTCGTTGAAATCAAATCATGATGAGATTTTTTTAACGCTTGCATGAGTTCTTTCAGGGCTTAACATTTGCAATCAGTGCCTGCTGCAAACAAACGCACATTTACATCATCAGCCAAATCAACGATGACCAACAGCTCAGTGAGCTAGAACATCATCGCCAGTCAAATTTTTCCCCATGCTACTCGATGTCGATGGTCTGAGGTTTTCACCTGATTTCATATTTCCCGTGCTCATTACAGCGGAACACCATTAGCTGAGCAGGATTTGACCTAAAGTGAGTACGTTTGTCGGTTAAATTATTAATTGAAACGAGCAGTAAAAGCAAACATACAGCCAAACAACGACAAAATGTCACGAACGATGACGAAACATTGATTATTACAGCTTTCACCAGACGCGGCAAACTACACATATGATACATCATGTTGCATAATATATGATTCGGCAGGTGGGGAAATGTGTTTTAAGGATAGGTTGTCATCAAATGGGTAGTTTGATTGATTAGTCAGTTGTGTAATATGGTATATTTGGTATTTTATATGAGCAAACATACACCAGCTATTTGCAGAAATTTTCACCTCATTTGCTTATGAAATAAACAGTGCAACCTTAATAAAGTGAAAATTTATACATTTATACAGGCTTTTCCGCAACTGAAAAATTCCTTTCAGACAAGCTGCATCAAACATTGTTTGCCCTCTTAAACTCCAGCTTAGTCGACTAGACAAAGGGACGCATAACGAGTAGTTACCAAATAAAGGCAATGATTCCAATACTTTTCTAACAGAACAATAATGCTTTCAGAGAAATATCACCTTATGTGAATAAATCCTTGCAATAATCAGAAAATTGTCACACACACATTGTCTCAATCAAAATGTTCAGTTATACAATTCTTTCAGGCGAAAAAATATCGTGGGAAAAAGAACTCGGTGGACCTTTTTTTGTCAGCCGCACTCTAACAACCATGGTAGTAATTCGCACTATGTTTAACAACAAGGATTCTGTGAGCCAGCGGAGAGCGACTAGTAAGTTCAATTGTTAGAAGTCGTACATTGGTAAGACACTGAAAAAGAAAGATCCTCAGAGCACACGGATGAACAAATCAAAACTGTGAAATTCCAGTGCCGTTGGATGAATCGGAAATACGGTGGAAAGTTTTTTGTTTTGAGAACTACTTTCCCTTGTCCAAGTCCCAGATGCCCGGAAACGACTGTTTCTACAAAAAAGATAAATCTACAATATCTCCGAAGATGAAGTATAAATTCAAGCACAAGTTCGCACAAAAAGTGATGCTACATCCCAATTTCTGAAAAAGGGATTTCAGACCCGTGGTTCAAACCAAGTGGCTTGGCCATCAACCAGCAAGTCTACTAAAACAGAATGTTTGTAGAAAATTCCTATCCCGTGCCTTCAGAAACATTACTCGGATGAACACTACGTGTTTTAGTCTACGCGAAGAAGACGTTGACGATAGATGATATACCATTTGTAACTAGAAAATGAGATGAAAGATTAGTAATTTCCATTTCATTCCAACGGCCTTTGTTGCTTTTCTTGACAGATGCATGTACTTCGTCCATAATGTGCAAACTTCTTCAGTACCGTGTTCTGATACTCGATTGACCATTTATGTCAAAAGACCGAAATTAATCTACTGCAGTGTCGTTCTATCGAGGACACGGGTAGTTGGAAGGCTAACGACACGAAGTAACTCATCAACAGGATCAGAAGAAGCATCCGGAAAATTGATATGGCAGCCGTCCAGCGTTCATGTGCTACCATCATCACTATGCTGCGTCACACGGTGGACCACGGATCATATGCTTATAATCATTATGCTAAGTTCGATTCGATTCGATCAATCGACCAAACAAATAAACGAACAAATAAACAAACAAACAAACAAACAAACAAACAAACAAACAAACAAACAAACAAATAACCAAAAAAACTAAATAACTTACTAACAAACTAACAAACTAACAAACAAACAAACCAACTAACAAACAAACTAACTAACAAACAAACAAACTAACTAACTAACTAAACGAACTAATTAACTAAATAACCAATGCTGTAACTAGCTAACTGAAAATCAACTAACCAACTCAATTACTAACTAACTAACAAACTAATTAACTAACTAACTAACTAACTAACTAACTAACTAACTAACTAACTAACTAACTAACTAACTAACTAACTAACTAACTAACTAACTAACTAACTAACTAACTAACTAACTAACTAACTAACTAACTAACTAACTAACTAACTAACTAACTAACTAACTAACTAACCAACCAACCAACCAACTAACCAACTAACTAACTAACTAACTAACCAACTAACCAACTAACTAACTAACCAACTAACTAACTAACCAACTAACCAACTAACCAACTAACCAACCAACTAACTAACCAACTAACCAACTAACCAACCAACTAACACAACTAACTAACTAACCAACTCAACTAAACTAACCAACTAACCAACCAACCAACTCAACCAACTAACTAACTCAACTCAACTAACCAACTAACTAACTAACTAACCAACCAACTAACCAACTAACCAACTAACCAACTAACCAACTAACTAACCAACCAACTAACCAACTAACCAACCTCCAACTCAACTAACCAACTAACCAACTCAACTAACTTCAACTCAACTAACCAACTAACTAACTAACTAACCAACTAACCAACTCAACTCAACTAACTAACTAACTAACTAACCAACTAACCAATCTAACTAACTAACTAACCAACTAACTAACTAACCAACTAACTAACTAACCAACTAACTAACTCAACTAACTAACTAACTAACTTAACCAACTAACCAACTCAACTAACTAACTAACTAACCAACTAACTAATCAACTAACTAACTAACTAACTCAACTAACTAACTAATCTAACCAATTCATTCAACTATCAACTAACTAACTAACTAACTAACTAACTAACTAACTAACTAACTAACTAACTAACTAACTAACTAACTAACTAACTAACTAACTAACTAACTAACTAACTAACCAACTAACTAACTAACTCAACTAACTAACTAACCAACTAACTAATTCAATTAATCAACTAACTAACTAACTAACTAACTAACTAACTAACTAATTCTAACTTAACTAACTAACTAACCAACTAACTAACTAACTAACCAATTCAACTAACCAACTAACTAACTAACTAACTAACTAACTAACTAACTAACCAACTAATTCAACTAACTAACTAACTTCAACCAACTAACTAACCAACTAACTAACTAACCAACTAACCAACTAACCAACCAACTAACTAACTAACCAACTAACCAACCAACTAACCAACCAACTTCAACCAACCAACCAACTCAACCAACTAACTAACTAACCAACTAACTAACCAACTAACTAACCAACCAACTAACCAACTAACCAACTAACCAACTAACCAACTAACTAATCAACCAACTAACCAACCAACCAACTAACCAACTAACCAACCAACTAACCAACTAACCAACTAACCAACTAACTAACCAACTAACCAACCAACTAACCAACCAACCAACTAACCAACCAACCAACTAACCAACTAACCAACTAACCAACCAACTAACCTAACCAACCAACCAACTAACCAACTAACTAACCAACTAACTAACCAACTAACTAACTAACTAACTAACTAACCAACTAACCAACCAACTAACCAACTAACTAACTAACTCAACTAACTCAACTAACCAACTAACTAACTAACTAACCAACCAACTAACCAACTAACTAACCAACTAACCAACTAACCAACTAACCAACTAACTAACCAACTAACTCAACTAACCAACTAACTAACTAACCAACTAACCTAACTAACCAACTAACCAACTAACTAACTAACCAACTAACCAACTAACCAACTAACTTCAACTACAACTAACCAACTAACCTAACCAACTAACCTAACCAACTAACCAACTAACCAACCAACCAACTAACCAACTAACTAACCAACTAACCAACTAACCAACTAACCAACTAACCAACTAACTCCAACTAACCAACTTACCAACTAACTAACTAACCAACTAACTAACCAACTAACCAACTAACTAACCAACTGACCAACTGACCAACTAACTAACTAACTAACTAACTAACTAACTAACTAACTAACTTACTAACTAACTAACTAACTAACTTACTAACTAACTAACTAACTAACTAACTAACTAACTAACTAACTAACTAACTAATAAACAAACTAACTAATTAACTCACTAACAAACAAACTCACTAACTAACTAACTAACTAACTGAATAATATACGAGCGAACGAACGAACGAACGAACGAATGAATGAATGAATGAATGAATGAATGAATGAATGAATGAATGAATGAATGAATGAATGAATGAATGAATGAATGAATGAATGAATGAATGAATGAATGAATGAATGAATGAATGAATGAATGAATGAATGAATGAATGAATGAATGAATGAATGAATGAATGAATGAATGAATGAATGAATGAATGAATGAATGAATGAATGAATGAATGAATGAATGAATGAATGAATGAATGAATGAATGAATGAATGAATGAATGAATGAATGAATGAATGAATGAATGAATGAATGAATGAATGAATGAATGAATGAATGAATGAATGAATGAATGAATGAATGAATGAATGAATGAATGAATGAATGAATGAATGAATGAATGAATGAATGAATGAATGAATGAATGAATGAATGAATGAATGAATGAATGAATGAATGAATGAATGAATGAATGAATGAATGAATGAATGAATGAATGAATGAATGAATGAATGAATGAATGAATGAATGAATGAATGAATGAATGAATGAATGAATGAATGAATGAATGAATGGATGAATGAATGAATGAATGAATGAATGAATGAATGAATGAATGAATGAATGAATAAATGAATGAATGAATGAATGAATGAATGAATGAATGAATGAAAGTATGAATGAATGAATGAACGGACAAATGAATGAATGAATGAACGGACAAATGAATGAGTGAATGAATGAATGAATGAATGAAGAATGAATGCAGAATGAATGAATGATTGAATGAATGAATAAATGAATGATTGAATGATTGAATGAACGAACGAACGAACCAAAATTGGAGAAACTCGTGATTCATCTTATATTTTTCACATCAGGCTGCAGCATGAAATACTTCCAGCGTTTACTCGAGAAAAATATCGATTCCTATTAAAGTAAGAAAAATCAAAATTATACTTTTTTGGGCCAAAGTACAACCATCTGTAAAAGCAAGTGTTATACTTTTATACCACACAATTTACTGTTCTCTTCGAGATATGTCGAACGTCCGAACATTGTTGTTACGTACACTTCGGGGCTGAACCGTGCCGAAAAAGGTTAACATCAAATTAAAGCGGTACATGGTAACACCCATGGCATTAATAAACTCCGATTGCCGGTAAAACCCAAAAAAGTATTGCAACACGTCCTCAACCGTTCCATTGATTCCGTTGATCTTTTGCTCGGTGGCCGTCTTGCCCCGTATAAGTGGAACATTTGCCAAAATAATCTAAAATGGATACTCTTATTCCCTCTCGAAGATCATGGTTGTCACCTTGTCGTGGGTGAGACGGCTAATCCCATGCAAAAGGCCAGCATGGGAAACTAAGAACATGATCAGCAGTGATAGTATCACACACTACTTTCTTTAAATTGCCACGTCGTAGTACGTTTATTTGAAGGCACTGAAAGAGGTGTCTTACTGGTGGGTTTAGCCGCAATTCACTCTTATACAAAGCTGGGAACAATCTACAAATTCCTTCAAATAATTTAGGGAAACAACAAAAAGTGCACTTTTTATTTGCTTGACAACTCTTTCATTGCTGTTTACTCTCTAATTGTCATTGAATAAACATCATATATACCTACACACTTGGTATTCTCAATAAACTTATTGTTCCCATCATTATCGAAAAGGGTGAGTGTTTTGATCATGATTGTGAGCAACTAGTAATATGTCCTGATGTGTCAGGTGCAGATAATGCAAATATATATTATAATTTAAATGTACGCTCTATAAGACAGCCGTGATCAAGGCACTGACTCTAACAACATATTATTTAGCTAGGGATCAGACCTTCTGAACTGAACAAAGGTCATTGAAAAATGTAACTTAGGACAGATGCTGACAAGGAGTTAAAGTCTGGGGTTTTATAAAAAAAAATTATACAAATAATTGAGACTTACCACTCACTATCTTATGCGATGGGTCAACTTATATGACATTAAAAGACCATGGCGGAATAATATAAAGAGATCGGCCAAGACCGCCAAGACTAGGAAATTGGTTTCTGACAAATATAACAGACACAATGAAGGAATAGTAAAAACAAAATTCAATAATGTAGAACACATGAAAAGAATAAGGCGAACAAAAATAAATGAATCAGAAGAGGTAAGACGAAATAACGCCAATGACCAAATGACACAAAACAATGGACATGAACATAATGCAAAGAAAGGAGAAGCAAACCTGGGAAATGTAACACCTTTTGAGGCAGTGTCAACAGCGTCTCTATGGACGACATGATCCTTGCACGGCTGGTGAAATGCTTCAAAGGGAGTTAAGTTATGTCAGTCTAACACACAAGGAACAATAACTTCTTATTTTTGGTTCGAGAAAACTGCTTCGGAAAACTTTCAAACCAATAACAATCCAACGGACTAGACTACAAAAGACAGAAGGAACTTCGAAACAAATCATTCAAGCTTAAAACGTGATACTGAATAACAAAATCACAAATTGACTATGGAAAAAAATAACAAAGAACAACATAACATAATAAAATTCTCAAACGTGGCTCCTCCCGAGCCATTTGCAACAGCGTCTTCTTGGACGACATGTTCTGTGTACGGCTGGCAAAATGATTCGAAAGGATCTACGCAACGATATCATCAAAGGCCTGGCGTAGAGGTTTCTACTCTATTCAGAGTCCCGCCAGTAAACCTTACAAAAAAAAAATGGACACTCTAATTGTTATGTTTTGTATCCTCCGTACGTGGAGTAACGATTATGACTTAGAGAAATGCGTTACGGTATTTCTCTCCGAGGTCCCTACGTTAGAGATGACGAGAAAAAAAACTTGAGTGATCTCAGACGTTGCGAATCAAAACAAACCCAAAAAAGAAAAGGATTCCTCTCCCATGGGCGCATCAAAACAAAGTGCATACAAACTACCGCTAGAAACTATTGCAAAGCTATCAGTGGTACATGAGCGCGATCCAACACGTTACTTTTGCCTGTTGAGGTGGCGGATTCGTCCGTGCCTTGATCTACCCCGCAGTGGGATGGTACCCAACAAACATCGGTGTTGAATTAGAGCTTGTTCAAGCAAATTTGGAGCAGCTATTCAGCTGTTTCTTCTAGAATAGCTGAATAGCTTCTCCAAATTTGTTTGAACAAGCTCTAATTCAACACCGATGTTTGTTGGGTAGGCAAAAGTAACGTTCTTGGTTCGAGTAATACTTTACCCATGCCCTTTCGCTCAATTTTCAATACTTCTATTCAATTTTCAACCTACCGTACACTGACGGAACTTTCAACACTTTATCTTCATATCTTTCATTCTAGCAAACCTTACTGTACACTCTTGGTCACTCACGATGATGAGCGAACATCTCCTTCTACATCAACTAAAACAAATGTTATTTTAGACTATTTTTGGAACGCTTCAAAACGGATTTTATTACTTTTGTATTCTTAATGATCTTTGTAAATCATTTTCGATTATAAAAGTGAAAAATGGCTTCATCAAGCATCTCCGTGCACACATATATTTCTTTACAATAATTTGAAGAAGTACAAATGGTTAGGGTGGCACACCCTACTTCCGCTACCCTTCTCAAATCATCCGGCAAAACATTGAGTTCTAGAAACTAATTGAACAAGTTCAACATGCACCTCTTAGCAACATCTGGGAGGTTCATAAGCAAGTTGAACTTATTCCTATTATCACCCTGTCACCACAAATACAAGCATTTGTTGATCGTATGTGCTGTTCTGTTATTGGAATGGTCTCACCAAGTACTCGGTATCATTCAAATTCTCGTAAAAAATCGATTTATTTTCATTATTGTATGATATGTACTACAACCCATTGTAGCACGAAAACTTAGTCCGACAGCAATTGGCTCTCCTCACTATTAGACTTGATCAAGCTTTAACAACCACTGATTATCCTAACCATGCCATTGCATTGTATGAAGGGCCAAAAAGGTGTTGGGTGGATCTATGGCTTGTAGATGGTCAACTGTGTAATTCGGCAAACTTTTTTCGATCTTAGTACTCTTCAGAGTACAAAGTAGGCACGATTGCTAGCCATAATGCGCCTTTGTATTTCTCTGCTGCTGTAATTATCGGCGGTCACCAATGAGCCCAGATACACGAAGTCGACTACTACCTCGATTTCATCACCGTAAGTTGCAGATGAAACAGGCCTATCTTTCAAAGGATGAGCTTTGTTTTATGGAATTTAAAAGAATCTGCTCCCGTTTTCTATTGATAATTTGAAAAAGAGTTTATGTTTTTTTTCTATTTATTTTTTAAGGCGATGAAATTTAATTTTTTTTTTCAATTTTGCAGAAATACAGAAACGCTTGCCCAACTATCATTGTTACCCAAATAAACAGTGATAAATTACAACAAATACTCCAAAATCTCACCGATGCAACTCCGGAGAAGTTCTCGCAATAAAGCTTGATCAACTTAGTATAAAAATATAAAAGAAAATGCTACATAAATATCATCATTACACCCAAAATGAAATCAAACAAATCCCCCACCGAAGAATCCTCCTTGATAAAGATAAAACAATAGCACCCCATCAGCTCGTTGGATGGCAGTGTATGTGCCGAATACCAAGCTCATATTCGAAATAAGCACACTTCCCCCTCGATATTTACCCCCGTAATTTGTGTGCGCTAGCCATAAATTCCTGTTTTCGCGCAACACACCAGCAAGCGTATGTCGGTACATATCTCAGCGTGTAATTTATCCTGTATTCCCAAGGACCTCGTTTCGGCTTAATACCCAGTCCCTGAGGTGGGAGATGTGCATCTATAGGAACATGCACCTTCCGTTTGGCTCATTTGAATCCCGGCGGCGTGCTGCGCTGATGAGCAGTGGGCCACTCACGCAAAAAGCAACTGAAGCATGCCATAACTGAATTATCACTTTGTGCTGCCAAAACTATTTGAACGTGCCAGGCGAGATATGTCCAGATGGGAGGGAAGATGGGCAACACAAGAAACTGGAACAACTGACCGTTGTTGTATCATGCTAATTAGATTAATTTGATCACACACTATTTGATTAAGCGATCGATTGTGGTTGGTTCCGCTGGGGAGAGAAAAAAAACACCCAACCCATAAAGAGCATTTGTGTGCATGTGGTGTGCTTCGACATGGTGGATATGTAAACAAACTTGCTGATACGTAGCTAATTTCGTTAAACAGTGAAGCTTGTCGCTACCACAAACATCAGTGTGATGTTGATCCTTTTTTTTCGATTTTTGTGAAGAGGTTTTAATGATTTGCCGGTGGAGTACTGAAAAATTAAATATTTATGCTCGATGCTCATTAATCATCACCAGTAAGTGCAAACAAAAGGGGTGTGAATGCTGCTGAACGTGACGAGTCAATCATAATTTGTTCAATTTCCGATTGTTTTAGTGAGCTGGGTATTTTTGCGGGAAGGTAGTCTGATCGATACGGTAAAAGTGTTAATTAGTGGATATATTTATATTATTTTTAGAAAATTCTGTTGTTAAGGAAACAATGAGAGAGTTCTATTCAATCTAATTTTGTGCGAGGATACTTTTTAATTGATGCGGCTTGTTGGTAAAATAGAATCTAAATTATTTATATATCAAGCACTTCATGTGGATTATAACGACGATACCAGTGTACAGATATGCAAGCTTTCGACTTCGTTTTGTTGATTGTAAACATTTCTACTCGGTCTATTTTTTTACAGTTTAAAACTAACCTGGTACCGAGATATTCATCATACAGGAAAAGATATTTATTGTATACACATGGGAGGGAGAAACCGACTCAAAAAATGTGATTGTCAAGTGGAGCCAGATTCGAGATGTCACAAATTGTCAAGTGAAGCCAAGAGAATAAAATATCAGTCAATGAAAAGTATTGATATTGTATATAAAATATTTTCTTGCTTGACAATAATTTGAACTAAAAACTTTTCGTGTTTTAATTGCTGGAAAGAAAGGAAATTTGCAACTCTGTTGAGTGTGAGGCATATTTTTCCATAAATTTGACCAATTTATTATAATGCCTAGATACATTTATTCTTGTACCAAAGTCATAACTAAACGAGAAGAAAATCTGCAAATGTTGCTAAAGGGTCTTGTTTAATTGACCGATTACGTGATAATTTGTAATAATAAGCTTTATCATTTTGATAATGAAATGAATTTTAAACTATAAATTTTAATTAAACGAAAAGTGTTGTATTATGGAAACTACACGCGAAGAAAACTATCGTCAAGCAAATATATTTAGATCAATTCAAACGTTCTGGCCGCATATATATGAATCCTAGTGGTTTAAGATGTTAAATGAAATACCTGTAACTAGAAATGACAACAAACATTAGCATTTTTCATTTAATTCCAACTGCCTTGCTTATCTTGAAAGAACACGTATTTCGTCTACAATGTGCAGACTTCATTAGTGTCTCTGCAAGAAGTCTGCACATTGTAGACGAAATAAGGTAGTTGGAATTAAATGAAAAATACTGATTTTTCTTGTCATTTCTAGTTACAGGTATATGTTAAATTTGTTTCAAAAGTATTCTATGTTAAAATTAGCGTTACGTCAATGTTTGTTCTTAAAATTCTTCGTATTAAAAATATATGTGAATATTTTTGGATTTGACATAGACCCTTGAAAAAATATATATTTATTTCTAAACATGCTCTACATTTTTCTTATAACAATGTTTATACTGTCATGATTGTTATTATTTAAATTAATGATTATTATTATTATTATTATAATCAATTAAATTTGACATGTTGATGAATTGATTATGGTCAAGATTTATTGACAATAGTAATTATCATGATGATTATGATCGTATTCATTTTTTTCTGAATATGATTCTAGTTTTTTCCATTATTATTTGGATTTATATTGAATTAAAGGATATTAGGATTGTTACAATGTTGTGATAATTTTCATTGTTTTGTTGATTTTAATGAAGATTTCTGTTTATTTTTTAATACAATTTATTTTCTTGTTTAATACAATTCTTGTTATTTAAAATGATTAGTGAAAATTTTTTCTGTGATTTCAAGATAATCATCAACATGATTTTTTATGATGAATATTAATGTTGTAGTTATTTGATAAATAATATGATTTTAATTTTATCGTTATTATTATAATGAATGTCATTGTTTCAATATTTTTAATATGCGTATTATTTTATTTTATTTATTGTTCTTTTGTTATCATATGTCATTTTTGGTTGTTATAATATTTATATTAATCAAAATATTGAAAAATAAATATTTTTATGACAATATTTGTAGAAATATGATGCTCAATACTAGTTTGATAGTAATGATTATTATATTTATTACCATGATGATTTGAATTATAATTATTATGATGATTTATTCTTAAATATATTTTAACAATTGTTATTTTTATAATTATAATTATTTATATCATTATTATGATAAAAAACATAATTATCATTTAATTTTTCAACATGATTTTTATGGATTGTGATCTATTTTCTATTGATTTGATTACAGTAAATATGATAACTGATTAAACGATTGCTAGGTATGATTGTTATGTTAAAGCTGTGTTTAAATTTCTTATAATGTTTTTTAATTTTCTTTGTTAATTATGAAAAGATTATCAAGATAAATGATTATATTATTATTATGTGAATATCTTTCTGATCATTTAATTATTATTAATATGATATCAACAACATTGCTTGAATAATAGTTTAAATTAAAATTTTAAATAAAACCATTATTTTTTTTTTGGTACAAATCATATAAATAACGTTTATTATAACAAGGCATACGATTATAACAAATATATAAACATGGTTTTTATTATAATAATTACGTTGAAATTAAAATATAAACAATGATTATTATGAAAAAATCATGAACATTATGACGTCGAATCTGACAATAATAATTATTATTCTTATCTAAACATTAGCATTAAACAAAGCAGAAAAAATAACACTCAATTTGTTTGAGGCGATCAAAAAAAAAATTTATGTTATAATTTTCATATTGGCTAAGAATATTAGAATTATTATTATTGAAACTAATATATGTAAAGAAGTAATAATAATAAGTTTAACGATAATTATTATTACTTCTCAGCATGATTGGTTTTGTTATCGTCACATTTGTTTTTCATTATTAATTTTGAGATTATTATCACTAATTTGATAATTTTTATTTTAATAATAACTATAGTAATATTTAATACTATCATAATTAGAAAACCATCAATACATAATCGTAGAATAATAATAATAATAAAAATTACTGTTGTTATTTTACTAAGAATTTTAATAATTTTGGTTATATTTTTCCATTGTTATTTGTGTTATAATAACAACCATCATATTGTTAGTAAATATATAATGATGAGACTTTACGCATCATGTTGAATAACTTTGAAACGCCTACGGCTTCTGCAAAACGCGTAACAGAGCGAAACCTAACTGATTTGTGAACGAATATTTCCCGACAGCATGAAGTCATGCGACGGTTACTGCCATAAACATCAGAGACACGCCAAGCAAAAACTAGTATTTTACCCACGGTCAGTTTTCTTGATTATGTTAGTGTGTTGGAAAATTTTCATGTCCAACATCGATACTTATTCAATAAATTGTGTGTGTAGTGACGATGTTTCTCCCTCCCAGGTACACACATACCTCTTACAATCCATCAGCGTCAACTCTGAAGCTGACAAAATTGGTGCATAATCCTAAAAGTACTGGATGGGCGAAAGATAGCAAAATAGATACAAGACAATTTTGACAACTGCCCGCAAATAACAAACCAACCGTCTAAAGCTAGTGGTACACTGTTTGTCCAATAGCCAAATATTTGTCATGAAGCAGATAGGCATCTGACAAGCATCTATGATATCTGTCAGCTGTCTAGCTGCCTAGCCATGTTTGGCGTGAACAAACAGTGTACTACCATAGACTAACTCTAAGACCAGTAGGTCCCATACAAAAACGATTTTTTCTTGGCTCAGTCAGTACTAGAACATCGTCCCAAGCTCGGTCCCAAGCAGTAATTTCCCCCTAATAATGAACTCACATGAACACACTCTCAAATATTCTGTCAAAATAACACAGCAAATCAAAACAAGGCGCAAATATGTATAAGCAGGTGCTGGCTTCAAGGTGTAATTCGGACAAAGGAATCTACAACGGTGAACCAATTTCAAATCGCTAGTTGCATATTGATTGTTGGTACTACTAGCTCAAGTGGAACCGTTCTTGCGCCATCTGCGGTTGAAAAACATTCGGAAAATCAAGACTCGCACGGAAACAAAGTTACATTTGCGAATTACATAATTCAGTTAATGGTGTTTTTTAATTTGTTCTCGAATTCATGACTACCGTTTACGGATCCGGCTAAGGACTTTAATCCATATGAATTTCAACAGCTCAGATTGTGATTAGGCGAATTAACTTGTTGATCGCTGTACTGTGCGGCGAATCCACCTCGTAGAAGGCAGCATATTTTATGGAGCCAACAACAACTAGTGGCCAGAACCCAGGCTCGTAAATTGTACGACCAGGTGGTGACTAAATTCAATGGATGTATTTTGATCTACTATGAAAGCTACGTGATAGCCCGGAACCCAGATCCTACAAAGCTCCTGCCCACGGCCAGGTTCCTAGCAGGTTCAAGTTTGATTTCGCGGATAAGCTTGTTAACAAATTTGAGATTTGATGAAAGATCTGTTCTTGACTTCAAATCATAAAGTCAAGTAAATTATCATAAAGTCTGTCCACTTAAAATTTCAGACAGCAAAATAATAGCAGCAAAAATAATACACATTATTCAACAAAACCAATTGTTTCTTTTACAATAATAGAGTGATATAAGCATTAGAAACAATTTATTAAGATTTTGATCTTTTCTGTAAAATTCTAAAACTTTCTAGAGCTTAGCTCTTTTAACTAGATCACAGTACTTCTCTATTTTGTGAAGTTCTGGACAGTTTAGTGGATTAGCTGTTTTTGGAACGTTTTTGACCTCTTGTACCTTATACCATTCCAGGATGAATTTCGAATAGTGACAAGATGCCAAATCAGGCCAAAACAGAGCTGAAGAGACGTGGCTTCTGAAAAACGAAACTTTTAGATTTGCGACCACAACTACATATAGCCTGCCAAATCAAATACTTCCTCGGTATTTTGGACACATTCTTTGTCCAGAAATGCTCGGCAAAGGCGTTCTAAAAGCAAAAAGCTAAAACCCGGAAGCTGTTTGAAATCTTCGAGTACGTATGTTTGTTGTCCATTATGATACAAAGAAAATGTTTGCAAAAAATTGGCGTTGAGCTCCTTAGCATGATATTTTGACGTGACATTTTGCTTGTCATCACGGTTGGGTCCTTGCCTCTGAATCACTTTTTATACGTATGATTTTGACTTCCCAACTTCTGCGAGCCACATTTCGCACAAAATTATGCTTTTTCCAGGTGCATACTTTTTGATTTGTTCCACTACCAGCTTTTCGATCCACAATTATGCGCTGGTCAAATGATTTGCAAATAGAAAATATGGTACTTTTCGCTAGCTTTAGTTTCTTTTCAAGATTGCGTACCGATAAATCCAGATTTTGCTGCCATTCGTACAAAATGAGTGTGCACACTTCAACTTGACGCCATTTTACTGAATGTAATAAGAATATAAACATGTTTTACCACGAAATAATGTGAAGCGTTTCAGCAGTAATAATAAAGAAACGTTCCAGAGATCCGTGAAATAATTCAAAATCTACACAGAAAGAAAATTGTCCGAAATTTATTGTGGCGTTAACAGGCGTTACCGGCAAAATAACTGCATAGCTGACATTCTCCAAGGAATGCTAAATAAATTATGTCATCTTCAAATCAACGTACCAATGTTGCACCACAAAGTAATCGTAGATATTAACATGATTCGGAATATCGACGCACGAGGCGTCAAATCATCCCAGCAGCGCATTTGCAATCTTTGATCCACTTCTCGAAGCGCATATGGATTTTGCAAGCTTTCCACATAGAGCCAGCTGATGTAGTTGTTTTCCCAAGTTAATCAATTGCAATTGTATTTCCGGGAGAACCACAACCACCACTCACATCTGTCGGATGTCAACCGCTAAATTATGAATCATTCACTAATGGCATTGCGGAAATATTTACCCACGCATCTGGGTCAGCATCAGTT